>JACXSJ010001334.1:0-98869 GCA_014851325.1 Pentalonia nigronervosa
AATATCGATTTACAAAAGGCTAAAATATTAGCTAAGTAATAACTAAAAGTTAGGCGTTTTAGGAGATCTAACTTTAAATGTACACCCTACACAGGAAAAAAAATTAAATCAATACTACCAATACTTTTTGTGTTATGATTTTTTAAAATAAGGAAGTAACCACGCCCCACCCTGCATATATTATTATATGATATTATAGTATAGATATAACATAATTATATGCACCGTATATTATAATAAGATAAACAATATGTAAAATATGGACGGGCGCATCGATTACCTATACTGTGAATTAGCTCGAGGAAGATCAGCGTCGTGTGTGTTCGTCACGCGATGGTTACGCATGCATCCGCACCTATATACATTGGCTACATTAAGTACCTATATGTTCATATAATATGCACGTATATATATATATATTTATACGCCTTCAGAAGCTCTCAAATTGCAAAAATCCTCCTAGAACACCCCAAAATCCGGGTCATTCGTTCGAATCAAATGATATAATATTCGGTTATATATATATATATGGATAGATAGGTATACCTGCATTGTAATGTAGACTATTGGTTGAAATTTATACACGAAATTTGTAGTGACACATAGCAATCCACTGACTATTTTAGTGTAAAATTAAAAAAACATGATACATTACAATATACAATATCTATACAAATACATAAATAATTATTGATTTATCAACTCTGAAACGTCAACATTTACCGTTTCACAAACTTTTGAAAGTTTTAATAGTTAAATTGTCAAAAAACAAAAAAAAGTATATGAGCTCATTGATTTGTTAACCACAAATACACATATTTACATATTTTTTATGATGAATTTACTGTTTTTTTTTTTTTAATGTAAAACGAATTCATAGTAATTGATGAGTTTAAAATTGTAGAAACCTTATGAATAGGCAAACTTATTTTTTTATTGAAAAATCCCATTGATAATATGCGTAACTGATATTATGCACCATCATTAATTTAAATTAATTTATGATTTTTTTTTATAATATAAATCATTACGAATTTACATATAGGTTTTTACAGTTGAAAAACTAAAAATTGACTACAACTTTATACCTACTTATACTTAATATATTGTATAAGGCTTGCGATGTCTTCAACAGAATTTTCCTTTATAATTGTTATCAGTTGAGAATCAAGATTAATGTAGGTCAAAATGTATGAGCACTATTATACCCGTAGTGAGTATAGTATTGTAACAGAGCAGTGATAAACAACTGCTAAACAACTTTTGCAGTAGTGAAATGGATTCGAATCATTATAATAACAATGTAGGCATATTTTTCACTGTTAAGAAATATTTGGGCATAGGTTTAGTCGGTAGTGTTTCGACATTCAAACGTGCCAGACGCGTGACTCGTCGGTGTCAAAAGTTTATTATTTTGTTTGATCCATCACCACGAGTACTGCACGGCGATAATAATAGCGTTCGATTATTATCGGATAGTAGAAACGTTTAATATTAAATTATGTGTATTTATTTTTATATTAATAATTATCGATTTTGATCCACAGGCGCGAATTGCCCATTTCGGTCGAATTAGTTCATTAAGCCAGGTACGCTGATGCCGATTTTCTCGTGAAATGAGGTACACTAAAACCGAGATACATTGATGTTGTGCCGTATTTGAGTTTGTTACATTTTTCCGGACGAAGTCTCGGGTTCACAGCTAGTGTAATATACATTAAAATATTTCACGTTAAAAATCACATAACCGACCGTCGGGTTACTACTACCTACGCGATCGGTACCTATAACCCGTATATAATGAAATTTCGGCGTGTGGTTATAGGTTATCGAGACCGAGGGGTGTCATTACTGGCATTAATATATCTTACGTCATTTTCGTATATGATACAATAATACGTTATTACTGTATGAGCCTTCCATTCCACGACCGCGTGTAATGTGTGTCTGTACACAAACCGCGTTGTAAATCGTAATGAGATTGTCGGCGTCGGCATCTGCGACCCCACGTGTTCCTCTGATTGTTACTATTATAGGTCTCTGTAGAAAAAAGAAACGTAACCGGTGGCAGGCCGAAAACTCGCCGAGAGACTTGAACGTATTAACGCGTTAAATTTCCCCACATATCATATTTATATGGTACCTATATAAAATATGATATAAGTACATCAACGCCGTATATTATACGTTTATCCCAAAGGAGCGGGTTATACGAATCTATATATTAAATATATGCCATTACGGTTAATAAATGTCGTGGTCCCCGCCTCATGTACCCATAAGTAT
Organism: Pentalonia nigronervosa; assembly: GCA_014851325.1. Taxonomy (NCBI): domain Eukaryota; kingdom Metazoa; phylum Arthropoda; class Insecta; order Hemiptera; family Aphididae; genus Pentalonia; species Pentalonia nigronervosa. The sequence goes on from JACXSJ010001334.1 coordinate 2,287, forward strand.
ATTTAACATATAAAAGGCATTGCTATGTTAAAGGTATATATAAACGAACGGATCGTGTACCTACATTATATATAGGTACCCTCTATAACGAGAACCTATATATAATATAGATACACGATCCGTTCGTTTATATATAAATATATGAGATGTGCACCTATGTACCATTGCATCATTCTCCATCGACGATCCACCACCTATATAATCGATTGTATGGCCACAATACCGATGTATCGGTAGATATACGCATTTATCTTTTGGCACACCTTTTAGCCCACCATTCACCTTTTTACATAGGTGCGATGATGAGGCAAAATATTGGCCGTGTAATCTTGCTGTCCGTCTTTAAATATAGACTTGTTATTACTTTGCTATTATACTCAGTTAATTTATTTTATTTTATTATTTTACATGGTTTATTATATTATGTTATATTAACTTAGTTTTGTTTACTTTTCAACAATATATGACATATAAAAGAACAAAAAAACCTGTTGGCGGCATCAAGGGTAGGGGTACGGGTGCGGTTGCTTCCAATAGGATAATATTATGGGAGACGGAAAAGCGTAATTTTAACCCCCTCAACCCCTCACCATGAATCTGGATACAATTATTAACATCATTTATTCTAAATTAATATTTTTATTCACATTAAGTACATAATATTGTTTAGATGAACCCCTTAAATATTAAAAAAAATTGAGATTTGAAAATAATATGGTCTTTATATGTATACTTAAAATTTCATAAATCAGAATTTGAATAAATTCATTGTTAAAAGAAAAAATGAGTTCACTTAGTTTATCACCCTGTGGCTTATGTATTACACTTAATACTTTGTGTAGTGATCAAATAGTCTATACTCTTTGACGAAGAGTTATTTTTCAAGTAATACCTTAATGATTCATTTGCGAAATCCATACTATAATTTTTTTTTATGTATACAAATATTTAATTGTACAATAAACATTTTTATAAGTATTAAAATAATAAAATGTCTATGGTTAGTAAACGTGAAACCCTATACACATAAAATCGGTTGATTTAAAAAATCAAAATAATGATTTATATTCTTATGTACTTACAATAATTGGGTAATACAATACAATATTCGGACTGAATTATTTTCTTCTTCTTCTTCTTCCAGCTTAGTTAATTTTACTTAATCAGCGGTTGTAGTTTAGCCTATATTAATAGTTCTGTGCCCACTGTCCTGCAAGTACGAATCGTCACTATTGAAACTATTGCAGAACTCTCTGATCTGCATAATATATACCTACCATAATATTTCTATATTTGACATTTGTTGTTTGCTGCGCCTGATGCAGATGTCTTTCTATTGTCAAACACAAATGATAATTTATTTGTATTTTTTTAATTTATCATAATATGTACGAAAAATTGTATTATTTAATTGCTTTTTCTATCAACTTTTCTAAACATTTTTATTAAACAAATATTTATCGTGTTCGCTCGTTACTAACAAAAGACGTTTTTTCTTGTTCGTCTGTGCGCAGTGTACGGAAGCGGTCATCCGGAAGTACAGCAAAACAACCACATGGCAGACTTTTGCGGCACGCACCAACAACACCAACACCACCACCAACAACAACAACAGCAGCCACAACAACAACACGAGCACCAACAGCTACACCAACAGGAGCTCTTAAAATCAACGCTCCATCACCAGGACGTGGAAACAGGCGTCGGCGGCGGCTATTACCCGTCGTCTTGGCCGACTGCGGAACACCACCATCACCATCATACGTCGTCGTATCACCATCACCATCACCATCCGGCCGCGGTCGCGTATCAGTACAACGCGGCAGTGGTACCACCGCCACCGCCACCGCCGCACCACCCGGTGCAGATGACCGCTGAACCGCCGCCCACCACGATGGTGCTGTACCCGCACCTGTACTCGACGGTGAACCAGAACCAGATACACCTGCACCTGCACGCGCCGTCGTCCGCGGCCGAACACCAACTGCAACAGTTGCACATCAACAACAATAACAACAACAACAACAACAACAACAATAACAGCATCAAAGACCCGTCCGCGGCCGAACACCATCAGTACGTCGTGGACGACGTGGCCGCGTTGGCCGCGGTCGCGGCTGCCAGCAATCCGGCCGCGCAATTGACCATCAGCGCGGCCGGCAGTGGCGGAGGGAACGCGCGCGGCATCGAAATCGGACTGTTACCGCCACCCCCCGCCGTATCGCTAGACGAACACCATCAGGCGGGCGACATCATACCCATCGGCGGCCGGTACAGCGACCGGCAGCAACAGCAGCAGCAACAGCACACCGACCTGGCCGTCTGGAGGCCTTACTGATCGGCCGCGTCGCCACTTATTAATAATGCATAACCATTATTGTCATTGTCATTATTTGTACCGCGGATGACCACCACGCGACGGCAACGCGGGGTCGCCACTTAAACCGCATAGACCGTAACACTCGACCGGTGACGCTATAAATCGACCGGTGACGCTATAAATCGCTATAGTTGGTCGTATGATAAATTATCATATCGTCGATTGTGTCTTTTCGTGCCGTTTTACAGTAGTGGCGCTAAGACCATTATTATTATTATTATTATTATCATCATTACATTTTTATTTCCATCGTCTATATCGTGTCAACGGCGCGTTGGTGAGAGGGCGGATAACCGTGCACGCAGAACGGCATTTTTTTTTTCTGAAATATGACTATTTTGACCTCGAGTGAGATTATTAAACGAAAAAAAAAAAACAAATATAAGTAACCGTAAGTTTTTAAACATCAAAATAAATCCATCTACAATTAGACTATGGTATTAAATCGCTTTGAATTTTAAAAGTTGTTTAATTGTGATTTACAGTGGTTTTAATTTTAAATAAAGCTTTTCATTATTTTACAATATCAACGAACAAGTTATATTAATTTGTAATAAGCGATTTTAAAACTATTGAGACTAGGTTTTTCGTATAATTGCACGTGAACAGATTTTTTTCTGGCCCGCGCATGGGTTCGATAAGAATGAAAAAAACAGTGTCGTCGGGGAGAGTGGTTTACCTGTTTAGAATCTACCTAGGTAACTCTGCAGAACAAACACTGAAAATCGTCAAACAATAATCTCGGACCTTAAGGTAAACCCGTTGTCCCGTTCTCGTGTCAATATACATTGTCCTCTCGACCGTTGTTTCGGCGTCTTCCTCGATTTTTCGTCTATTGGACAATATCATAATTGACCGTATATTATATAGAGAGAGAGAGATCCGACGTTTGTACTTTTGCTCCAAAAATCAAAAAAAAACTAAATCAATGTTGTAAAATATCGATATTATATCGGACTCGGAGTTGCAAACGAGGTTTAAGCACGAGACGTCCTCCACAACCGCGAAACGCGTCGTACCCACATCATCATTCGGCGACGAATGAGTGTATCATGATATTAAAATGCAAATCATTGTCGTCATCGTAGAACGATCGAAGAACGATTGCAAATCGATGTACACCACCACTAGCTGATCGTCAAATTATCGCGTTATGTATTATTGTTGTCTGATCGCCGAAACGGTGTCGGAAAATCCGTTCGTCTCTTTCGTTCGTCCGTTGGCGCGCGTCACACACTTGCTATTCCTCGGCGCACGCATTCCTACGTATCTCATCGTTTTCTTTTTCTCATATTTTTTATAATAATATTATTACTGTAAACTTACTATTGACATTATGATATAGGTTTCGTACACACACGCGTGCCCCCCCCCCGCGTAAACGTGTGTGCAATATCAACTCAGAAAATCAAAATTATCATATTATATACATCTTTATATATTATTGTGTACAATTATTAATACTATTATTGTAATTTGTAATTTGTTGATTTATTTATATAATATATTATATTATTGTATATATTATTAAATGTACTACTTGTGATACGTATTTTTTGTTTGAACGTTGTCTTGTCCAATTAAGTATTAACTATACGTCTGTATATTGTATATAATAATATTTACATACATTAATATACACTCATATGATCTATGTTATATGTATAATGTTGCGATACGTACAATACCATTGCCGCGACTGGCAGCGCTTGGCTTGTTGGGCCAAGGTAAATTTTCATTCAAATTCCTCGAATTTTATACCAAACACATTTTTATCAAAATATAACACAAAACGTAAAAATAATTAAGCACGGCGTTTTAGATTAGAAAACAATTAATAACCAATACCGAATGTATACATTATTACACGTCTTATCTTCTGATAAACTATAATCGAATAAGTATTATTCAATGGTTCCATATATATATATATATAGATTATTAATAATTGATATCGTCGGTACGCGACACACGTGCTTCTTCAATTGTCAACATCTAATCTAGGCATTTGATAACTACTTTAAATTTTGTTGCGTTCACTTTACTTAAATTTAATGATTAAAATGTCTATATCAAAATCAAGTGGTAGTAATAAACGGAAAATTACCGATGAACATCGTCAATCTCAAAAAAATTGGGAATTACAATATTTTTGCAGTGAAATCAATTATAAAATAATTTGCTTAGTGTGTAAAAATATTATTAGTGTTCTAAATTTATACAGCATTAAGCGACATTACAACAACACAAGTCAAAATACGACCAGTACGAAGGGATACTGAGACAAGAAAAACTGAAAGAGCTTAAATAATAATATAAATTATTAAAGTATAAACAATAACAGCTAATGTTTATTAAAATGCCACAAGAAAATGAAGCTCTATAGTGTAGGTTAGTTACGTGTTGTCAGAGTTAATTGCAAACATTCGAAACCGTTCACTGAAAGTGATTTTATAAAAAACGCGTTTGATTAAAACTGCTGAAATTATTTGTCCCGGCAATCTAAAAGCTTTTCAAAACATTTTATTAACACGAAATACGGTTGTTGAAAGAATAACTGAACTAGCGTGTAATTTGAGTCATCAGACTAAAATAAAAATACCTAGTTTTGAGTATTTTTCAATCGCTTGTAATGAAAGTACCAATATTGATGGCACAGCTCAATTAGCTGTGTTTTTTCATGCTTGCGATATGGAATTTAATATTTTTGAAGAGTTATTGAAAATTATACCTATGTATGATACTACTACAGGGGAGGATGTATTCGTTTTTGCTTTTGAACTCATGAAAAAATATTATTTATCTTTGGCAAAGTAATCACCTGTGGCAACAGATGGAGTTTCTTCTATGACGGGGAAAAATAAAGGTTTCGTTGAAAGATTGCAAAAAAAGGCGAATGAAAATGTTGAACATATATTTTATAGGATAAATTGTATTATACATGAAGAGGTGTTATGTTCAAAAGTTATTAGTATGGCACATATAATAAGACTTGCAAAATAAATGATCAATTTTATAAGATTCCGTGATTTGAACCAAAGACAACTTTCGATTTTTCTATACGATTTAGAAAGCGAGTATTCAGGTTTACCATACACACTTTACAGAAGTACGATGGTTATCATACTCCACTGTATTAGAAGGATTCTGGAAGTTAAAAGATGCCATACAAATATTTTCAGAGTTGAAAGAACAAGACGTTAGCACTTTATCGGATCCAATGTGGTTTCAAGAACTATTCTTTATGGTCGATATTACGAAGTACTTGTTGAATTTAAATTTAAAATTACAAGGAAAAGATCAAATTATAACAGCTATTAACTGACCATGTTAAGGCTTTCAAATGTAAATTAAACCTATAGAAAATAGAATTATAAAATGAAGATTTAACGCATTTCCCAACTTTCATGACGTATAAAACAAGTAATGATGAACCAATTGTATACAAAAAATATTCAGAAAAAATTATATGGTTGAAAATTGAATTCGAAAATAGATTTTAAGATTTCAAATATTTAGAAAATGATTTTGCCTTCTTCGCGTCTTCTTTTTCAATAGACGCAGTAAAAGTTCCAGTACATATACAAATGGAACTAATTGATATTCAAAATGGTTCAAATTTAAAAAATAAATTCAATGAAGTTGAGGTGCCTGATTTTTACAATTTCGTGCCAGTACGGTATGTAAAAACTCGTAGATTTACTTGTAAAATTATTTCTATGTTTAGTAGTACTTATCAATTTGAGCAACTATTTTCATTAATGAACAGTAATAAATCACCCGAAAGATCCAGATTAACCGACACACACACATCTAAATTCAAAGTTAAAAGTGAAATAAAATTGAAAAATTTGTATAAAATATTATTTTTTTTTCATTAAACGTTTGTGTGCGGCCGGCGTAGTAAGCTATTTAATATATTTGGCCCACTTGATACTTTGAGTTTGACATGCCTGGTGTAGCGAGACATAATCCCCCTCCTCCCACAAAAATCAAAATTTAATGGTCTTTTTTGTTATATTAATTTTTAATATTAGAAAATATTAATACACCGAAGAATAGATAATATCAGAGCGAAAAGTGGTTTAGGCTGTTTAAAAAAATGACTAAGTGACTGAATTTAATCATAAAAGTGATCTATATAAGTATTTTTCCTGATAATTTACTGATATTAAATATTTTTCTTTGAATATTGTTCTCTCCTTAATCTCAAAGTGTAGCGATTACTACACCTAGTTATAGGTTTGGGCGCCACTGCATCTTTTTCGGATTTGCATACGAAAAACAACTCTGAGCGCATTATGTGGTAACTATAAATAATTATTATAAAATACATTACAAAATATACCATAACATGTACTATAGTGCTAATATATATAATGCATATTTATTTTAATTTGAAAAATATATATTTAATACAATCGTACATTATGACGCATGTAATTACAATAAATTTGAAAACAGCGGTTGTGGTCCAATAGTACGATTAACCTGTAAACGATAATATACATTGATGATTGCGATGTGATTGAGCATTGACTTTGAGTACCACCCTCGAGAAACAGGTGAGATAAGCGTTTTGAACGAACAGGAATAGTGTAGGGTTGAGGTTGAGGCTCGCAAAAATACGTAGGTTTATTATGCCTATATATGATCAGTGGCCGTTACCTGCAAGGAGGGTTAGAGGGTTATAATATATAACCTCCTCTCCCGAAATTTCTTCGAAAATGTGGTTAGGTCGTGGTGGGTTATTTTGTATGATAATATATAAATTTGCATTCAAAACACCCCCAGACATATTTTCATCGCTAAGCCACCACGATAAGACTCGTTTCAACAAAATTTCGCTACATCATTTATTATGCTCTTGGCGGGCGGCTGCGCAAAAACGGTTCGTTCGAAAATTGCGGTGGTGTATCGAAGAAAACTGACGGTGATGGCCGATGATTTAGTTTGTCGTAAGTTGACACTGCGATGACCGACGAAAAACATCGTGGTAACCCGATCACCGCGAGTTTATGTAGCCGAACCAACGCAACGGCAAGGATTATAGCGGACACCTCACTATAGGACCCCAGGTGGCCGACTGGCCGAGCTTGTACCACGATTACCTGTAGCAGCGTATGGTTTGTAGATATTCACTATGGAATTTATGGACGGACACTTTTGAAAAGTTTGCACCCAAACATTTATCGGCGAAATCCGGTGAGGATCTTAACCTGTGCGTTCTGACTGCGGTGAGCATCACAGCCGTAACGACTACCGCGGGCACCGATCATCGTTTATTCGCGGGCACCGATCATCGTTTATTCGCGGTAACCGGGTAACCGCAATATTTTCAGTCAGTCTTTAGGTCATTCCGGGGCCGTTTTCAGGGAGACCGTCTTCACCGTTCTTTTCTCAATCACACCGTTTTTGTGTTTCTGTTTTTTCACGGTCGCGTATTCGGATATGTATAATAATAAAGTGTTGTGCAGTGTCTTGATCACTTCCAAAATAGTGCTGAGCACCAAACCCGGATCAATATATATCCGGATTAAAACAAAAGTAACAGTTCGTTTAGTCCGGATTACAGTTCTTATTATTTAAAACCGTGAAATTAGTGGTAAAATTTAAAAAAATGCATTAATTGGTTTGAAAAAACCAATATAATAAACTTAAACAACCTTTTATTTCAATATTTCAAAATCACGAGTGTGATAGACTTGGCTGCGGATCGTGTATGTAAACATTGTCGTTTAATTAATATACAGTTACCTAAAAATTATAAAAAATAATAATAGGTATTTACCTAATAATTTGATGCATTATAATATGGCTTATCTATGCTAAGTTTCTTAGGGTTATTAAGTTGAGGAATTGTGAAAAACTCAAAAACCATGGGATTTTTTTAATAAAGGTCTTCTCATATTGTCAATGGATCACATATTTGTACTATAATATTGTATAGGTAATAATGAAAAACAATCTGATTACAAAAAAAACACTACAGCCGGATCGGATCCAAAATTCCGAATCCTAATTTCGGGTTCAATCGGTTTCATCTGGATTGATCCGAAATTCGGATTATATAATTGTAATCCGTAATCCGGATTGGTCGAAATAATGCTCAGCACTACAGTCCAGACTGATGACACGTATCGTCGGGTTAGTCTAATCCGAGGATTACCCACTGGTTAGTAAGTATCAACGTGGGATGCCTGGATGCACAAAATCGCCTTTTATATTATTGTTTCCATGTTTATTGTAGGATTAGACAATTTCATACGCCTATATATTATATATCACTGTCATCTAGAAATTAGAATTTATTCTATTCACATAATATTAAAATATGGGTAAATAGTATGCATAGCGAAATCATAGAACATAATTTCAATTTATTATGTTCTATGGCGAAATTTAAGCCGCTAATTGCTCTCCCTCCTTCTTAAATTACGCTACTATATGACAAGCAGTGGGCGCAATAGATACTTTACTTGCTTATAAATAAGTAGATAACATTTTTGCTGTAATGTTTTTTTTTTTTTAATTTGACTGTTATTGATGTAATGTAGATTGTAAAAATTATAGATACTAAAAAATATGTAGGTACAAATATTTAGCTATAATTAGAATTAGTACCTATATTAATATTTTAATATTATTTTTCATTTGTGAATGATATACATAATAATATAATGGTGTATAATTGTATAATGGTAATAATTAGTATAACACTGGTTGGAATTTAATTTGTACTCTAAAAAATAAATAAACTATACGATACTCATCTATATGTGTACGTTGATCTATCTATACGTTGATATTATATTATGATGGCTAGTAAATAAACATTAGTGTAATACAGTGTTGGCTATAAATAGGTATTATTATAATAATAACAAAAGATATAGTGAATAAACGTTTGATCAAATAGAATTTATTTATTTGTATCGTAAATCGTAATATGTTCACAGTGAATTGTTTTAGCCGTTCTCAATAAATTTTAACTTTTTTAAAGTTTAATCTTGTGTAAGAATTATTATAAATTAATTTAATTGTTTTTTCTTTACTTCAAATAATCAACACAGCCTGTATCATAGGCGAAGAGATATTCTGTCGAAAAATTAAGAAATGGCTGCAGGTCGTATGCAATAATTTTATAATTATTCCATTACTAATATTATTTAACAATCGTAGTTAAAATTAATTGTAAAATTATAAGTGTAATAAGAGATGCAATAAGGGGTGCGTCCGCTCTTCATTCAAAGTCTGGTTTTAATAATATAATTTATTAGTAAATAGCATTGGCCAATATTGTAACTTTTCATTCCCTCCCAAAAATAAAAAGATTCAAAAACTAAAATATATTGAAGTAATACACTAAAAGCTAGTATAAAAATCTTGCTGGAGACCGCGAGCTTAATAAATGTTCAAATTTCTACGAGACTACGTTCCTTTCCAAAATCATATCCTAAAACCATCTATGAATATTTAATATTTAATTAAATAGTAGAACTTATATAAGTGTTACTTATAATTCAAAAACAGTGCATTATGTTATTAATCATCAATTACCGCATTTTTAAGTATTTTTGTTACTATATGTGTTATATGTACTGTCTTTAAAAAATTTAAAATATTTTGAATATTATTTAAGGTTTATCAAATGTTACTTTAAATTTTGATGAATATTTTAACTCCCTATACTAAAAAAAAATATATTCAAAAAAAAAAAAATCAAAATCTATTTCGTTTAAAGCTATTAGTGTTACGTAGACATTTACGTTTTACCTCTATTTTTCGTTATTTTTTACCTATTATTTAAAAGTACAGACTAGACCAAAAGTTCTACCAATAACCATCCGTATAGTAACGCATATATGGAAACTTAAGTGTAAATAAAGTGTCAACTTAATTGATTTTCGAATTAAAATTACTTGATTGGTTTAAAAATTTATTGAAGCTGTACACTATTGTCGGTTTATTGTTATTGTTATATTTTTCACCAATATCCGTGTTAATATTGAGAAACCCATATTTCTACAGAATATGTTATAATAACGAAGTTCCTAAAGCTTGTGGGTTTAATGATTAAAGTCTTATAATATTTTTTATTGATTGAAAATTGAATTCACAAATTCATTATAAGCACAAAAGCTCAATTACTGCAATCGTTGAATTCCGTAATTTTCAATTCGATAGTGGACATACTTTTGGAAATTTTACCATTATTACATTATTATTTTTCTAATTATTGTCAACCGTGTGTTGATCCTTCGTCAAATCACATATTATACATCAATCTTATATAGGTACAAAAAAAAAACTTATTTACCATTTATCATTGACAGTAAATTACTTTGTGGTGAAAGTGTGGATAAAATTGACGCTTTGTTTGTACGTGTGGATTAGGCCTTAACGGGGATACCACGTTAAAAAAAAACGCGCCATGTGTAATACCTCAAGCATTTAAACGGAATTCAATATTTCAATGTTGTCGTTTTTGTGCTAAGGTGGTGAGGAAATTTGCACACAACTATACGTACTTGTTTAATAAATTAATTACGATGTTATATCTATTATTGTTATTTTATTGCATATGATTACGTTTATCTAAATATCTTGTCTACGATTCACTCTTCAAGCATTACGCTATAACAAGTTTTATTATAAATAATTTGAGAACTTATCGTGTGTATATATTGTATATTTTTTATATAATATTGTACGCGAAGAGTGATTTTTTAGCATGCTCACCCAATTTGAATGCTATAGCTAAGCATTTATCAAAATGTTGGTTTTTGGAATATCTAAGTATATTATGTTGAAGACAATATATAGTTAATAAATAGTATATAGTTAATATATAGTTATTCATAAGACTATATTATTAGGGCGCCCACGTGGGAATTAGGCCATAATGAAACTTTTTCAATTTTTGGTTATTGGCCACAATAAGTTTATATTTAAAACAGATAGACCGTGTGATTGGACTACTAATAAAATTTAAATGTTTGTATTTGAATTCTTGATTTTGCTATGCAATTTTCAAATTTTAATATGACCCCTGTCATCCTCCAAGAAGGTTTGCAAAATTGGCACCAGCACCGGTATATTGTTTGATGGAGCAACCCACTTACGCCCATTACACCTTTTTTATAATTAATTTGCGCCCAAAATATTTTTAATAAAAACGTATTAAAACCGCGTAACGTTACCAAACTGTATGCTGGAATACGATTACGGAATTATTATATTTATTTTTATGAAAATTGCATGTACTTAACGTATTTGCCGAAATTTTTTTTTAATTTGAAATTTTTCTATTATTTATAACATTTTAGTTTTATGAAATTAATTACAGTGAATAACAATTTGTGTGAATTAATTAATTAATTTTTGTGAATTAATTAAGCGTTGTTTAATTAAAAAATCCTGTATTTAATGTAAGTTTAGTCATATTAACTAATTTTTTCAAACACAAAATTTAACAAAATTATGAAACTTAAACTATAATATTAAGACAATTATTATTAAAGTATTACAATCTGTAATCTACGTAAGTATCTATCCTGATTTAGATAATTCATTGTATGAATTATGACGGCAACGTTGTATGTGAAATTGGCACATATGAGCTATAAATCGGCAGGTAGTACCTTCTTTTTGGAGGCATCTTTTCATATCCCTCGGAGCGCAAATGGTCTACTCTAGGATGCAAATGGGCCGTACCCATTGTCTGATTCTAAATAAAATCATGCAAACAAATTTTAGTTACACAAGCATAATTTGTTGATGCCAACTTAACAGACATAACATCATAATACTTTTTTTGATTTACGTTTGTTATAATAATTTAATAGAAAAATATTTCTTTCGAACTGAGTCTGCGGCCATCTTTTACAGGTATTAAATATTAATATCTTAAATGAGTCGTTGACCCCAAAAATATTAAGAAATCCTGATCTATATAAATAAAGCAGTGGCTATATATAATAATATAGTGTTTCGCGGAATATTTTTTTTTTTACACCGCTGTTTAGGCCATTCACATTAAATATGTTTTCTATTATGCGCATATAATATACCTATAGTACAATATAGATACTATTATTATACGCATATAGAAAAACGCATAAATCGTAAATCTTTTATTTACCGACAGTAAGTCGTTAATACCAAACCGTACTGAAGTGCAAGTCGGCATACACACAATATGCATAATATATTATTATTATAATTTATAACAATATGGCCACTTCTTCTAAAGGTGAAATCGAATATCGTTTCAATGAAAATGCACAAAAATGCGTTCTAACAACGATTCCCGACAACGATAATTAAATAACTGCTGCGACTTCATGGGCGTTTTGTCAGTTTTATGGCTGACATGTATTTAGTTTCTCCGTGGCAACGACGTCGACATAACAAATGACAATGATGTAGTGTGCGCCAATGAAGATATTTGTGGAAAAAATTAAAAAAGGCGTTTAGTAGCGTCAAAATCTTCTGTTATACAAAATTATGATGCATATTCAGACGGAAATAGCTTAATCTAAATAAAAAAAGATAATTTTATATGTATTTATCAGTTATTTAGATGAACAAATAATCTATAATCGAATTTTCATCTAGATAAATTCAATATGTTTTTTTAACTTTTAAAAAAATTATTGATAATTTTGTTCTATATTTATACATATGGACTGATCACGAGTTATAAATGTGTAGAAGTTATAATTCAAATTATAGAGTAGATATTTATAAAAAAAAAAAATTACGGTTTAAATTTAATATTTTCTGCAAATCGTTACCACGACGAGGTTTCAACGAGTCCAATAATGTGGGTTACCGTGGAACTCTCTTGAACTCTCCCGCCTCCACGAGCCGGCCTGATTGTATGATGTCTATATAATATTTATATGAATATTATGAATAATTTAAAATGAACGCAAATAATCGTCTCTGAGCTGTAAAATATTTTTTCGCCGCGAGTTGATCGAAGGGGAGGACCCGCGGGTGTTTGTATGGGTGAATTTTATTTAATAAAACGCTCATTGTTTTCGATTCGGTTTTGTACTAGATTATTATTAATAGCTGGTGTAGGTATCACACGGTGCGTCCATTTATTGGCATATCATTATATGCAGGGAGTCGTCTCTCCGGAGGGAGAGAGGAGTCTCATGTGCACGATAATTAAGCCATCCTTTGATAAACCCAACGCGCGTATTATATTGTACATATATGTACAGATATATACACAGATATACCTGTGGCGTCTGTGCATTTCACTATATAGTTCATGTTTATGTTCTGGTTTATTATACGATATGATAGTTATGATGATAAAATGCACACGAGCGAGTCTACATATCTACCTATATGTAGACTCTCGAGATTTAAATTTTGTTTGTACAATAATTTTATTACACTCGCGAGTCATAACGTTTGATCGTTCGATTTATATGAAATAATAATATTTATATTATACCCTTAATATATTTTTAAATGTATTTATTAAATTAATTTTACTTTAAACAGCGTCTTGCGTCGCTGCATCACGGTACAACCGTCGATAAATATCTGCAACTGATGGTTTTAACACACTTCTTTGCTCAGAATCGTTTTTCAAATTATCATTTTTGCGTTCCCGCAACAGTTGTGATAAACCTGGCACCGTTGTGCCGAAGCAAGGCGAGTGCCCGACTATACATTATCTGTGTTATAATAGTCCGTTATTTTACATGCTTTTCTACGAACAAATCAAATAATATTATTAAAACGAAAAAGTCGAATATTATGATTTTTGAAAATTGGACGCAGCATGTACCCACCTACCTCGTCTATAGTTATAGTAATAATACATATTGAGCCTAAAAATCATACGCACAATGTCGACTGTTCAGAATATATTGATGTGCGTAATAAATTACTTGTAGAGTTAATACATTATCTATATATACAGTCGTAAAAACAGTTAAAACCGCCAAAGACAGCTTATATACATATATATGTTTATTATATGTATATAACTGCGCAATTGTCATATATAATAATATAATACAAACTAGCTGTGGAGTGCAGACACAAAGACCGCGTAAAATCAAAATCTGTTTTATTGTCGATAAAACATGAGTAGGCAGAGATGTACCATAATAATATAGCTGGTTTGTATACTATATTATATATCGACGGACAAGGTCTTACCGCCGTGCCGTGCAGTCTTCGAAGGTTAGGTTACCCTGCGCTGCAAACTATACGCTATAAAGTATTCAGGTATTCCAAAAGTATTTGATTATTTCTATGTTTTCAAATGTCTGTGATAAAGACTGTGGATTTTATTTTGCGTATTATGGAATTTTTCGTTTTGATGAGACTTTTAACATTTTTTTTTTTTTTAATATTAATTGTAGGGCATATTAGTAGGTATTATATTCTACTATTAACGCAAACGATTAAAATTGGTCTAATCTTGCCTTTGAAATTCTATATAGTTAACACAACACAGTTGTATAATATTATATATTATATGTTTAATAGACATTGTCTATATAATAAATATTACTTTATATATGAATTAAAATGACATATTTGGCATTGTCTTAGAAAAATCATTTATAATCGTACTTTATAATAGAAATTAGTTAAATTAAATTTTAAAATGTGTTCTTGAAAACTGAGTTGGAAAATAACAACCTACAATATTATGTATTTTCTTATATGATTCCTTAACATAATACTATGTGAATTAAGAATAATGTCTACCAGACATGACCATACAATAAAAATGTTCAGGCTAGTTGGAAATACTAACTACATTATATGCATAATCAATTCCTTTAGGCTTTAATATAAGACTATCTAACACCTTTTTAAACCTATAGTATTCGGAATATATTAGTAACACTTATAATGCTTGAAAAAGTATGAAAATAATCTAAAAAGTAATTATATGAAAAATAATCAGAAATATTATTATGTGGAAAATAAGTGAAATACATTTTTAGGTAAAAATAAAACGAGTGAGATAACCGGCCAAAGAGCAGGTCCTATTCTTAGCAAACGATCGACAAAATATTGCATATTCATATGAACTTTATAGATTGTGTCGTAGTAATGGTATATTTATTATTTCTGAATAACAGACAATATATATTTTACAAAATATAAGTATCTGGGTACCTACCTAATATTTTTATAATCACTGAACACAAATACGCCCAATTCAGAATTGCTAAATAAATCAAGTCAACCAAATGATAATTCTAAATAATTAAAATAATATATTTTTATGCACAATGCATGTTATATTTTAAATATTTTTTGTCGTCATTATAGTAGTTTTACATTTTTTGGCCATCAGATTTCCAGTCCTAGCGATTAGTTAATCACGGTTTTATTTTTTCTAGGAGCAAAATACCTATGCTTTTTTCATTTTCAATTAGCATTTGAACTCATATATACTAATCGAACCCCGTGTAACCCTCAGTATACTCTGTATAGGTGAAATCCTTTTTGTCAATAGCTTTTGGTACGGAATTCAATTTTTCGCTAATACTATTTTGTTGCCACTTTCCATACAGGTACAATCGTCATATTAATTATTCGCGCACGCTCCTAAAGCCGGTCGAAATAGCTCCGCGCGGCTGCAAAAAGCCGTCTCTGCTGCAGCCACAGGGTACAGCTATTCATCCCGTCACTCCATAAGGTCCCAACGGTTTCGCTGGTATATACCGTAAACGATATAGACGTATAATATTATACTGTCGTCATCACACGCGTGTATAATATTATATTATATACGCATATATACGATTATATGATATGTACGGTTAGAAGAGACGACATTATGCTCCAACCACGTGTGTGGACAACATCATACCTGTGCGGCTGTGCTCGCCGGGCGGGACTGTCCGTTCGCGTTATACTCGTGAACGGTTTTTCCATCTGATGGATAAAAAAAAAAAAAAACGTCATTTGATACGGTGACGACTATAATAGGGCCCAACCCTCGTCGGCGGCGGTAATACAGCTCGGACGCATAAGTAATAATAATAATAATAATATTATAACGCCGTATATAATTTAACAATATTTTACATACTATACACACACGCGTATAATAATACTATCGTAATACAGTTATTAAAATATGTCATACACACACACACACACGACACACAACACGGCTGAGGTCGTTATTATATAGGGTACATTGATGAAATAGAAAAGTTTGGAATTGATAAAAAAAAAAAAAAGAACTATTATAGTATAGGAAATGAAAATACACACCCCGACCATTTGAAGAAAAAAATTGTATTGTGTAGGTATCTCCTGCATCAATCATTTTTGGAACCCGATTTGTCTATCACGTGTTTCTATCCAGACGTGATCCGCATACTATGTCTTAGTTTTATTTCGGTATCTCGACACTCAGCATAATAACTTGTGATATCTTTTTTTCTATTGGTGGGATGCCCGATGACAAAAGTTTTTGAAAATTGTCAGTTTCACTATATATCTTATCCTGTCTATAATTGATATACTCGTGTTCTATAGGGATCCGCCCAACAGAGATACAATGACTGAAGTAAGGAGCATAAATTTATCAACGCGATTATTATTGTTGTTTCTAATTTAACGTTATTTTTTGAACCATCTCAATGGATTCATCTTAAAATTTCTGGCTATGCATCGAGAAGTGGTAATTTATCGCAAAGACATTCTAGCTTGATGCCATATAAAAAAATCAAGACAAATTGCCTAATATAAAATATACTTTGATTGTTATATGACAGTTAAAATATTTTTAAAATATGAGACGTGGTAAAAAATAACATATATTGAGATTTAATAAATAAATAGAATTGGGTATCTTGTATTGTTATTTTTTTTTTTTTTGTGTGGTTGGATGAAAGATAAGTTAACTTTACAATCAATTTTCAAATTCCCCTGTCTAATTAAAAATAAAAAATCTGAGAACGTCACTGGGCATTGAGTCATTGTGCGTATTATTATAATTACTCCTATTATATATATATTATATTATTATATTGTATTATAATGTATACGCCGTATGTTTAAGCAATGACTGTATACATTATAGTTTCGCGGCGCATAATATAATAGTAGAGGCATACTTGACTATTTGAGAACGGCAATGACAAATCATCGTGCCATAATCGTCTCTAAAATAATAAATCGTTGTGGAGCTCTGGCCGAATTTCGTTCAAAAAAAATCGATGCGATCCGCTTAAATAATGTGCATTATAACGAACGAGACACGCGACGGTGACGTTTGTCGTCGGGGAAAAAAACGGAGAAAAGGATTAAACCTTTGTGCCGTCCTTTAAAAACCGCCCATTGTCAGCGGCGCGCGTCGGTCCGAAGTTTTAATCAGCTCGTGTCTGCGTATAATAATATTTGGAGTTTTCTTTTGATACGAGATTTCCGCGAGAACGGCACGGCGTTCCGTTTCGAGTTTTATTTGCTTTTGAGTGATTATACGTTCGTAGAGTTTTAAATACATAGGTAAGTACTGATATACGCGAGATGGGGTTCGGCCAAAAAGTTAAAACTATATAATCCGGACTCACAGCTATATGGTTTCTTCTGGGAAGAAAATAGACTAATTTAAAAAGGTAGAGGTTCAAACCCGGGAGGTGCTCACACAGGGATTTTGAGATTTACGATGGAAATATTTGTTTATAAATAGCTACTATTGTTAACCATGGTCATTATTGGTTTGTATAATCTCTGTTTATTTATAAGGTTGTCAATGGTTACACATTTTATAACTATTATAACTATAAAAAAATATAATATATAGAATATATCATATACAAATTTTTCTAAATAAATTTATGGAAAAATACAAATCTTTAGCACGGGTGACCATCGCAATGTTTTTTATGTACCTACCTAATTCTGATTTCACTCACTAACGCACTTCATAGGATCCGCAATCTATTGCAGGTGAATTGTCTACCCCATAATTTACTGCTTGCATATTGTCAGTGATCTAATGGACTGAATTGCCTACCTAGGTAATTTAGATACATGTAAATCACTTCAGGTTAATCTTAACTTAATATTTGGCTCAGGTAACGCTGGACTTTTTTCGATAAAAAATATATAATGATCCAAAATAAATTGAATACTGTTGTAAGAATATTACTTAGTATAAATTAACCATTATATTATAAAATAAAACATATTTTTCATAAATAGTTGGCATTATTAATTTTTTTAATGGACAACAAAGTGCGCGGGATCAAGTACTTTAAAATAAACATGCATATATTTATACTATATTATAATTTATAATATAATATTATTTTACTAAGATACACTGAATAATCTATTACCCAATGACAACTGTACTAATAAAATTACACGTTGTCAAAAAATGTTGCCTACATAAAACTCCTTATAACATAAACAAATATGAGAATTCTAAAAAAAATTAAAGAAATGAAATCTAAAATGATTAAGTAAATACGCATCAGTCTCTTACAAAATAAAAATGTCAAAAACAATTTATTTAAATAAAAAAAAAAATTGCCTTAAAAAAAAATTGTAAGAATTTAATATAATATTGAATAATATTTATATGTATTATCTATATTAAATTCATTGATTTGAAATCATAAGTTGGTATACTTACTTCAAAGTTCAAGGGAGTAATTTTTTGAAATTTCAATACCTAGTTTATAAAGTGTAGCTTTTAATACGAATTCAATAAATCTCGTTTAAAAAATTTTTTTAGATAATTGATTTATAATAGAATATAACGTACTACTGTTGAGTCTCGATAACTCAAACTTCAATAACTCGAAAATCTCAACAACTAGAAATTTTTTCTTGCCCTTTGAAGTTTTTTTAAATTTTGAAAGAAAAATACATAAGTCGAATTTATTTTTATTCCCCTTGAGATTCGAGTTACCGAGACTCGGATGTATTTTATATCCCCCGCCTAAACAATATAAGAAGAACAAAATGCATTTTACATATATATAATATTATACATTAAACAATTTTCAATTTAAGTTTTTGAAAACTTATACTTTTAAAATACAAGAAATATTATTTGTCATTCATAATATATTTTAAAATTCGTATTGTTAATTCAGACAATTTTTTATAGTAAGGCTTTTTCAATTTGATTGTGGTGAAGTATATTAATTTCACAAAATTTGACTAATATAGATTAAATTAATAAATTTATAAATTTCTCACATTATGTGTAATTTGTTATCATCTTACTCTTAAATTGCAATAATAAATAATAATATTTCATGTTAATTGATAAGTGATGACCTACTGTAACCATTTTTTATCATTAGTATTTTTAGGTTTTTATAGCACCTACACCCAGGATTATACATTTAATTTTATAATTGGAAGTATAGAATACTAGTTTTACAATGTCGATGCATAAATATCGAATGTTGAACAAAAAAATATTACTTTTATACATTTGGATTTACTTAGTGGAGCAGAGTTGAAGTATGTGGATCAGAACACTTACGAGGTATTAACCTCGTACCTTCGTTTTACTTCACTCTGAAGTTGAGTGAAAATATATTGATTATAATTATATGAATTTAAAATTAAACCGGGCGTTTCACAAAGAATAAACCAATTTTAAATATTTGTAATTTTTTATTGGTAAGAGTTATTATAAAAACAAATATAGCACATAATACAAGATACCCTCACAAAGTTTTACCCTACACAAAATGAATCAATATATAACAAAAAAAAAAAAATTATTCTTTTAACTTAAGGCAATATAATTAGCTCGGAGTCCCCCCTCCCTAATCAATATCACACGAGCAATATCGAGGTGGTATACTGGCATTCGAATCCCCTATATCCTCATGCCTAACCCACTCTAACACATATGGTGTGACAAACTACTGCTGTTTTGCAGTTGTGGAATCGCCACGGTGGAATGAAAACAAATAGATAACTAGGTATAAGTGAGAACACTGGTAACTGGTCAAATCGATTTGAAGTTTGAACTTATCAGTCGCTTCTGGAGGCCTGAAATCCACCATTTGTTAGCATTTGTATGAATGTTAAAGACAAGAATACAACCGGGAAAAGCTTTTTCGATTTGTAAAATAGTATAAACGACCAAAATCGGTTTATTCTTTATGGTTGTATGGCTGTACAATAATTATATAAGTATTGTAATATAAGATGCAATTAAAAATATTTTTTATTAAATAATCTAAAAAAATCACCGTAATAAGTAATAGCATTGGCTGTAAATACTATAATTATAATTTATAATCAATATGGTAATAGTAAAATGAAATTAATTTTGTAAAGACGTAGCGTTATTATCATTTTATACCATATGAATTTTTTTTAATAACAATCTCAACAATTCACCAATTAAATAATTACTATAATTAGTACCGCCAACAAAACGGATTGCCTAGTGTTTTATGCATGTACGCAAATAGTAATTATTTTTTTTTTTTATTAAATATTGACGAATCCGACACGACTCCTACTCTGTATATTATAATAATAATAATATTATTAAGTTATAAATCATTATTATGACACTGGCGACGATAAGAAAACTTAATAAAAACGAGCTGCACATCGTGATTGCATTACAATGAATACTATACACTTGCGTATAATACGAGTATACGGCGGTGTATGTATACCATTATAATATTATATACCTGGTAATAGGTACTCGGTGCAGTAATATGGCAATTGCAGGCTGCAATTATTCACTGGTGCACGCATGGTAGCAGGCAGGTTTCGGCCAGGAGAGTGGGATCGGCGTAGTCGGATAGAGAAGGACGTTCGACCTCCGTCGCCGTCGTCGGTGGAAGAAAACACAACGCGAAAATAATAATAATAGTAAAATATTATATACATCTAAAGTGTTTTTAATTATTCTTCGCCGGGCACATGGCACGCGGTTTTCGCGGGCATCAGTCGGACGTCGGGTTGGCGCTGCAATAGCACGATCACGCGTGCACCGTCCCGTCTATAATATGCGATCTGTTTTTTGTGTTTTTACTTTTTATCGTTAATAATTTTTTACCGCTGTCGTTGTACGATATCGTTTACGCGTGGCGCGATCGATATTCTAAATCTTTGGAATAAATTCGTAGTAGGCAGGTACCTCAGACAACTTAAATAATATCATGTATACTGTATTATACTAGGGTAGGTAGTCGAGCGATTTCGAATTTCGTTCTCGGCGCGCCACCGTGTCGAAATCGTCGCCCCCAGATATTATAGCTACATATATATACGATTATTGTGCTGTTGTTGTCGATCGTTCGAGTGACTTTGCAGCGACAATGACCGAAAAGCCTAGGGTCGTGTCCGCGTGCATGAAGCGAATCATCCGGACCAACGGACGAGCGCAACAGAGACCTTTAATATCAGGTAGGTGTCTACGAATAATAATAATAATAATAAAAATAATGTGTAATCTGCGATCATGTGATATCGATAAGATGTTTATATACCATATTGTTAATATCTGTTATTATTGCACATGATGATAACAGCTCTATTGGTTTACTTTCTTTTCAACAGTTTTTTTTTTAATCAACACATAATATATAGCATAGTATATACGCACGTTTATACTATTTATAATAACCATCGAATAAAAACCGTTTGGGACTGTTATTCGACACAATAAATAATAATTATTATAATTAATACGTACACCGCACAATGCCTACTGCATAATATTAGGTATGTAGTCAACTTAACGTCGTTTTTTTGCGTGCGCACTTACACGACGTTAAAGAGTAGTTTCTTGATAGTATATTATTATAGTCATTTAAATCGATTGATTGTAATAATATTGATAACTTTAAGCTAAATTAGAACAATTCGTTTGTATCATGTATATACATAAACGCGTAATCAATTACATCAACCTTATAGCAATATAGTGGATAACAACTTTCGTAGCATTATTTTTGTATCATAGAAAATGACTTAAATTGAAATTTAACTGTAAAGAGAGTGTGTACCTATTTGTTTAATAATATGGCAATTGGCATTTCCTGCAGTTTCCTCGTGTTTACATTTCACAAAATATATACGGGTGTTGAGAATGAATTCAATTATAGTTCTGAAAAAAATTTCTAGATCTCGAAAGTACCACAGAATATAGTAGCTTGCAGTAGATAATTAGAGTATATACCTACATTTAAAATAATATATAATAATATGTATTATATTATATTAACGTTTTTTTTAAATTATGAAAAGAAATAGCACTATTAGAAACATGTTGTTAAGTTAATATATTTTTAATGTTTGGGACCCTATTTATTTCCATTTTTTGTGCATTTAAAAAATAAATACCATTGACGGGAATGTTTATAATACACGTAGAAATTTAATTTTTTTTCAAAAACATGGTTTATACTTTATATTATCTTTAATATTTATATAGGTATGTCTTATATTTATGGATATTTAAGTTTTGATATGACGAATATGTTAAACACTTGAATTATCTAATAATAATAATAATAATAATTTATTTAATCAGTCGCTTAGGGTATAATCTGTCAATTAAGAGTATTTAATAAACATATTGTTAAATAAAGTCAGTTTTTACTGCTCAAAAATTGCATTAAACAATATAAACCTTAAGATAAATATTACATAATATCAACATCGAACCTACTATAGCTAGTCCCTCTTAAATAGTCTAAAACTTTATGATTATTATTGTAATAGGTCAAAATTAAATTTTCACGAAATTTTTAAGATGTATAATTATTAAATTAAATACATTAAAAAAATTGTAATATCAATTTCAATAAAAATATTTAAACTATATTATGGTAAAAACTAAAAATGAAAAGCACTATGTATTAAAAACAAAAAAGCTAACAGTATAAAATCAATGTAATTTTGAGGTTTTTAAAATCAACAGAGTTCATACATAACAAAAACAATTGATCTGTACCAGTACACATATATATATATATATATATATATATTATTACAGATGTTATTTATATGTAAACAGAGATTGCATTATAATTTATAAGTTGTAACTTGTAAGTCGAATATGTTTCGACAAAACCAGAGCAACTTTTTATTTTGTTACTCGATATTATAGCTATAAATATACCTAAGTATGGAGTTCGCGCGGTCGATAATATATCACCTCGTACACACATAATATAACGATACGAGAAATAGGTTTTTTTATTAGCTTGGCTCGCTATAAATGTATATAATATAATATATTATATTTTAATATTTATAATATCAATCAATTAGTTTAATTATAGTATCGCATATTTAAATCTGCATATTAAATAACCAGCTGTATTACGTGACGTAGAAAATATTTGATTAAAAAACTAACTAACCTCGACGTTACCCGTCTAATGTAATACTAACACAGTCTAAAATCGTCAAAAGTCGATTAGTTTATTAGTGAATTTGATACATAGGTACGCGTTATTTCAATCGGCTATAACATAAACGTCTTAATTACCATAATCGAAAATCAAAAACAATTTCGACAAATAAAATTATTTGCTTAAACATTTTTTTCTTCGCGTACCTATAACATATTATATAGGTATATCCGAAATTTAAATATTTTAAAAATATATGTGTATTTCGACGTTGTTTCTATGACTACAGCTGTACGCAATTTCAGTTGTTTTTGTTGTTGTCAAATTTAATTATTTCTTATAAAATAACGTGAAATGCGTTTCGAGTTTACACTCAGTTTGTTGGAAATGTTCTTTGAGTTGAAGTGTGTACGCAATAGGTAGCAGGTATACGCATATTCGTATTTATACGCGAATATAATAGCAAATTCTGTATACAATATATGTTATTATTATGTACGCATAATAAGTATGATATATCATACTAACCTTGTCCTTCAATATCAAGTTCTATTGTAGATCTTACTTTTTATGTATAATATTATAATACTGCATAATGGAAGTTGACAATATGTCATAGTCCAGCAGGTGGAAGATATTTCCTAAACTTCATATCAAATGTTTCGCATAATCGCCTGTAATTTGCAACTTTCCAAGTGTTGGTAGTCGCAATACACACATACCTATACGGCTATACCTATAATATATTGTATACTCGTATGTCGCGAGTGCGTTTACACAAGTATTATACTAGGTAATTAAAAATAATATATAAGTGATTTGAATCTGTACAGTATAATCTAATATTATATGTATCAAGACACTTTAAAAACGATTTTAATGATTATTATTATTATTAATAAACCGCATTTATGAAGTAAAACAATATAAATCCATGATAGACGTAGGCGTATGCCTACGCAAAAATAATTAGTACGTCGCAATGTTTGATCACAAACCCGTGTATTTTTTCCCACGAATAATAATTATGTTTTAGAGCTATTACTATAAACTTAATCATACGTGCCTCTTTGTTTTTGAGTAAAATTGTAAAAAAATATACATAATTGGGACTATATTTAATAATATTGTGTTACTTCGGTTGAAAGGCCGATGACATCTTTTAAAAAGTCATCGAAATTATAGAGTTGGAAAGGGAAACATAAGTTATTATTTAGGTATTATAATTATTTATAAATGCCCGAAATTTATATAAATTGTCTACACAGTGCATAATAACAATGTAATTACTAATTTGTTACAATAAAAAAAACTATTGTTTTTAAAATAGGATTCTACTTGTTTTTAATTTGTGTGGTGCAGGATATTGTGTAAAATAATAAAATAATTATATACAATGATAAAAATCATTAAAAAAAAAAAATGGTAAATTATGGAAATTAAATTTTCAAGCTGTTTAATATGAAAAATTCATAAATTAAAAAAAAATCGTTGCATCAGCCGGGAATCGAACCCGGGCCGCCCGCGTGGCAGGCGAGCATTCTACCACTGAACCACTGATGCTTGTACATGTAGAAGTAAAATGTTTGTATTTAACTTCTGAATATTAACAAAATGTTTCTTATAAATAGAAAATAAATTTATACGATATATATTAAATCTATCGTATTAACACATCGTACCATATACAGTATACTACGTTGTCCTTTTATACATTTTTTTTTTATTGTCAACATTTTACATGTTTTCTAAAATTCAAGGTATATAAATACTCTTTTGATATTTTTTTTTTATAACCATTTAATTATGAATTTTAACTAAATTTAAACACTAGGTCTTTTTATATATTTTTTTACCACTATTGGTCTATTTAAAAAAATAAAATAAAATTGAAGACCATATAACTAGTTGTGATGGGAATATTATATTTTAAAATTATACCGTCATGTGTAATATCTACCTATAGTGACTGGCAGTACTGCCGATAAAAATAGTTTATAAATATTTTAGATCGTACATAGTTAAATAAAAAATATTTTTTAAGAATTTAAAATTTGAATGATAGCAACTTTTTGAAGATATTGTATCTGTGACGTAGATACAATATAATAGACAGCATTATATACCCGGCTACTGTTGTAATGGAATAATAAAATTATTATTGTTCTGATTGGTACAGTGGGTACCTTACTTTAGACTTAGAGTACCTATCTATAGGTACATTTACAGTATACATATACGAAATACCTTCATCAATCATCAGTGGTGTAGGGGCCGATATTTCAGGAAAATGCTTTTAGTGTTCTATGAACGTATCGCGGAAGACAGTAACTCGTAAACATTCTTGAAATTGAGATTTGTGTTTTATTTGAAGCTGGTTGCTACAAGAGTTTATAAGTGACATGTTATACGTATACCAATCTTATGAAGTATCCTATTACCTGAACCTAGCTTCCTTCCCGCCTTCCGCCATTTAATAAACTATCGGCCACCCTTCAGCAAAAAAAAAAAAAAAACACAAAATCTCAGCTATGCCATTGACTTGATCTACATGGCAAAATTTATTGTATGTTTTGGCTAATCAAATAATTTCATCATTTATTAATGTTATAATTAAAATGTGTGTCCACATCACGCGGCCAATTGTTCGAACCACCGTGGTGTGTTAGCGTTAATATATTAATACAAATATAAGTAATATTTTGACGCGTACATATTTGATTACAGTTTCAAACTGAAATTACACTTTAACATGAAAAATATTTGCTATACACACGGCAATGTATGCTGATCGACAACCGTCTGTGTTATAATATAATAACATTACAGAGCAGTAGCGAACCTAGATCCGAGGCCGTGATGAAAATATTACCCTATGACAAGTAGGACGTAATTAGTATAATATCACTTACCTACAGCCGTTACAACTATATTTCTAAGTCGGTTCACAAAATAAATTGCAATGTAACTATTATTGTTATTATTAATATTATGACTTCGAAATCACTAAAATCGAGTTTGGAAATCGTACGAAGTATCAAAGATTGAGAACGTCACGAATTTCAAAGTGCTAATTATTACTATTTTTCATATGATTAAAAAATAAAACTGTGTATAATACTTTTATACATAGGAAGTGTGTAAAAATCTCCATTTATGTTTCGAATATAGGTATGCAATAAGTCCTAAGGTATTGTGTTGTGTCTTTTAGGCGTAGGGTAATGAAATATGTTATTATAGTCCTATTACACTTAATTTCAAAAAGTAGTTTTGGGAAAAAAAGGGCTTTGATTTTTTTCGTTAACCTTCTGGAGAGGCCAAAGTTCTGACTGTGTGGCTAAGTCTCCTAACGCCAGTAATAAAATTAATTAAAATTTTTCACGGCTTGAATTTGTGTACATATATGATATATATTGTGTAGGTACTTAATTATGATTTTTATATAAATATGACAACGTGTTAATTAAAATAATTATTAAAAACAATTGAGAAAACAAAAAGCACATTATTAACCATGCCTGTTGAACATCACGGATAGTCCTTACCGTGTAAACGTGAAAAGGAAAATGTGCTTTTTGGGGGACTCTTTAAACCATAAACCTTTTCAATCTCAGGTTTCAATTTACCACAAAAATTGTGTTTCCTACTGAGTTTACCTAGCCTCGTTTTTTCTTGACTACCTATTTTTAGCCTTTATAGATTTAATTTGTTTATTTCCACGATATCCAATGTATAATATATTCCTATTGAATATGCGCTATTATTCTTTAACGAACAACTTACTGCACTATTCGCAACAGTGAAAAATTTTGAAAAATATATTTAAATTCAATGTCATTCTTCTAGTATACCGTTTCACCTTAAATATTTGATTTGTCAAACATATAAACGCCACAGGTTTTTTTTTTAATTACAAAGAATATTTTTAACTTACAAGTTTTTCGATATCATCGCAATGCGGATTGATCGGGACTCAATTTTGTTTAAGACCATCATAAGAATTTTGAGAGTGCATAAAATATTTTATAAGGCAAGTGGAAATAATTAGATTTAATATCATAATAAATAATTGTTCAAATAAAATTGGGAAAAAAAACAACAAGAATATTGATATAATAAATAAATTATAAAAAGATAATTTAAAAAGATTCTGCATCAGCCGGGAATCGAACCCGGGCCGCCCGCGTGGCAGGCGAGCATTCTACCACTGAACCACTGATGCTCACATTTACTTGGGAAAAAATATCCTTATTTTAATTGAATATACAAATAATTATAATCAATTATTTTAGTTGGAGTTTGAATATTATCTACAGTGACCTAATAAATTGATTCAACCACTTAAAAAAAAATAATAACAAACCGCATATTTATTTAACTTATATGATATAATAGTTATTTATTATTATTATGACATAATTTCAAATAATATTTCTAGCTTTCTAGTTGTTATTAATAATAATAATAATTAAGTTATTATTTATTTTACGTAGAATGGTGTAAATAGCTAACATAATATAACTAATTTAAATATTTTGAAAATTTCTTCGTATAAAGTAAATAATAATATACTCAAGTAGAAAGAAAAAATTAAAGTACTTACGAATAATATATTTTAAATAACAACAAAGTAACTATAATGTCGTTACGTAGGTACCTATTATTTGAAACAGGTATGGAGATACCTCCTATAGGTATATGACTAAATCCAATTTTATCAACATTTAAACTTAAAAAGTCTATAAAAAAAAAGTTGTGCATAGATATTTATTTTTAAAAGTTTTAGGTTTCTGCAAAAATGATTTATGGAGTTGTGAAAAATCTTGAATCAATTTTCGAGCATTATAGCTATTAACATTAAACATTTTATAACTTTTTAACTGCAATAAAATTGGCAAATTTATAATTTGACGAATTGTGTCAATATTTGAACTTTAGGAAAACTTTAGGCATTTCGGAAAAAAATGTTGTTTAATAATTTCCTATATTTTTGAATCGCCTTAATTACAATTTATGAGGAATCTTGTTTTAAATTTTCAAGCTTTTTGATCAAACATAAAAATCGATATCAATATTAATAGAAAAAAAAAACTAAAAACATTCGTTATAAAGTTTATATGTCAAATAAACAGTTTAAAATTATTCTAAATATTTTGTAAATTTCATTGTCTATAGAATATTATATAAGTATATATATTATATTTTTATAGTTTGAAATTAAAATAACAGTTTCAAGTTACTCCGATCAATGTTTTTAGAATACTAATCTAATTTAACATTAGTCGTTGTTATACGTTTGAGTTTGAATATCCAAATTAGCATATGGTTAGCATTTTTACTGCTCCAAAAAGTGACAAAGAATAAAAAAAAATGTAAAAAAACACACACATCTTTGTAAAACCGATTTATCACTATCACTCCACTATCAGAGTCTAAAAAATTTATAATTTTATTTATATGTGCTGACATTTAATATGGGAAAGTATGAAGTTATATAGAATATTGTCGATATAATATATTATAATATTAAAAGTAATAATATTTAAAGAATTATAAATTTATAACTTAAACCATTATATTAGACCTCGTTTAATAATGTCGATAAATATAACGATAACTGTTATCTATGCAATATTTTACTGCATAAGAAAGTCTGGGAGGGCAAAATGATAACTTTACTGCACTATAGTAAATAAATACTAACATACAATTTCGCTAGACTATATCAATATTGTGCCTATTGTTCAAGGGCCAATGCTTCAATAATATTATACATTATATTAGGTATAACTGTGTATATATAAAGCACCTAGGTATAATTTGGTAATGTTAAAGAAATAAAAAAATTGGTTATACTTTTTAAAAATCATAAATGACGTAATTTTTATTACAAATTAATTTTATTGATGTCTTTGTTGACAGGGTGTGCCCTAGCACACTTAGACACCCCTTTCCACCGTGAACCCGCGCCTGTGTTGTGTGCTTACTGCTGAATTGCCGATAGTGCTGATCTGACCACTATTATACATTATTCTAAGCCATGACCGATTATTTGTATTGGAAAATGGAAACAGTCTAACACCTGTTAGAACCTGTTTCAATAAACATTATACGTCTAGACACCATAGAATATGTCATTGGCTATTAGGTATATTATTACAGAAGAATAAAAATTCCAGAGTCGACGATTTCTGTAATATGTATACGTTATAATATATAGATTATAAATTGTCTGCAGTACCTAATTACATTTTGTCTGTGTAAATACAGGTTTATCTAATTGTATTCGTCTGTCACAAAAATTTAACTCTGATGTATGTACAGTTTGTATTTTATAAAGTCGTATGTTTATGTAAGGTAGGTACCTACCATTTTAAATAGGAACCTTCAACCTATATAGGTATACCAAAAAAACAAACAAAAAGTAAACACTCAAAAATATAGGTAATCTATTTGAACATTTATATAAATAACACGTGAATATTGAACATTGGATCGTGTTTAGAAAGCTTAAAAAAATAAATAAAGGTTTTGCATCAGCCGGGAATCGAACCCGGGCCGCCCGCGTGGCAGGCGAGCATTCTACCACTGAACCACTGATGCTGACACCAAGAGATTAGAGAGATAGGCTTTTTGATGAAGTTCAACCGAAGTGGAGTAAACGCGTTGTGAAGGTAAACTGCAGAATAGCGTTAAGCGCGAAAAAATTAATTAATTATGCGTTGAACGTATTATATTTTAATCTAAGCCAATGTCGAGTAATTACTGCAGTGATGTTATAATATGACGAGAACTAATGTAAATATATGTAATGGTAATAATGTTCAATATGGCATTGTACTCATTATAATATATAATATTTTGACTACAAGTAACTAACTGTTAATAGTA
The DNA here is from genome assembly GCA_014851325.1 of Pentalonia nigronervosa. Lineage (NCBI taxonomy): Eukaryota > Metazoa > Arthropoda > Insecta > Hemiptera > Aphididae > Pentalonia > Pentalonia nigronervosa. The sequence goes on from JACXSJ010001334.1 coordinate 32,926, forward strand.
TATACCCAGTTTGTTATGAAAATCGTTCTACAAAAATACAATCCATATAGAGCCAGAATATGTGCCATAAAATGTAAAACCCACATGTGTACCTACATTGAAAATTGGCGAACTCGCTTTGCCTAGCTCTGAACTTAGTAGGTCGTAGATGTCGAGTATATCTACCTCGTCATTGAATAGGTGTTAAATTTAAATTTAATGATAAATCATTGTGCACGATGAAAAAAATATTCTGAGTGCAAACGGCAGTCTGTCAGCTTATTTTATTCCTAAAGGATCTTTTATTTTATTATTATATTAATATTGCTATTAGTAATTTATTTTTTCGAATAGTAATAATAAGGTAGGTTGAACTTATTTAAACCAAAAACAAACCACATGTATAATAATATGTAGTAATAATTACTTCATATAATATAACTATAGCTGTTATTAACTAATAAACTGTTATACATTTAAATTCCAATGTACTATTGAACGGTGTAAATATAGATTGGTTTTATAAATATTATAAATAAATCTAAATATTTTAAAAATGTTATTGCATAAAGTAAAGAATACTAAATACGTAGTAGGCAATAAAAAACTTTTAGTCTCTATGAATAATATTTTTTAAATTGCAACAAAATAACTAAGACCGTTATTTTTTGTTTAAACATCCAATTTTGTCAAAATTTGTGCTTGAAATATCAAATTGTGCATGTGTATTTTTGAGTTTCTGTTTGAAAAAGTTTTGAGGAATCAAAAATTCGAGTCTTAACTATAAGAATTGAACACTTATTATATTTTTACCTAGGTACAAAATAATTTGTAAATGATTTTGTCAACATTTAAACTTCAAACGCTTATAAATAAAAATTATGCCTACCTATGTGTATTCAATATTTTTAATTTTCTGTTAGAAAAACTAATGTGGAATTTTGACCATTTTGTATCTAATTTTTAAGATTTTTGACTAAACTCAAATTTCCTTATCTAAACTTTAAAAAACAAAAAAAAAATAAAAAAAACACATTGTAAAACCAAATCACACTTCTCAGAATCTAAAATGTTTACACCTATTACAATTAATTAACCAAGTTATTCATTCCAGTATTAATCTATTAAGTGGCAAATTTAGGATTTTTTCATGGTGGATATATTATTTTAATAATAATGCTTCTAAAATACTATTATTATGAAGAACATAGGGTTGAAAACAAATTTAATCTATTCTAAATTCTAATGCGGAACGGAGGGTGTTTCAGCTCCCAAGCCTCCCTAAATCTGACACAATCTATTCTTACTATATAAAATATTCTGTACAAAATATATCTAAATCATAAAGAATTTTTAACTCTGAAAACAATTTTTTGATTTTTAAATAAAGAACTGATGTAAAAGCTTTGTAAAAATATAGGATAATTATTAATTGGTATAATTTTAAACTACTTGTACCTTATAAGCAGTAATCATTAATCCAAAAATAACAAAATATGGAACAATATTGTATCCGCATATTTGTCGGTGGTTATACCTAAACTATACATAAATAAGTACTTAATTTCAGCGGACTGTGGAATTCAAATGTTTTATAATCTATATGTTTTTAAATCGTCCAATAATTGTAGTTAGTTAAAAAATAAAAAATGGAAATGTATGAAATTTTGCTCTATAAAAAAAAAATTGCAAGTTATGTAACTTTATCGTTAGAAAATATATTTTATGAATACTTATAGCATTTTAATTTTAGTTTTTAACGTTTCATAATTTATTTCTTCGACGAGTTCCGTCAATTGTGTCTAGTTAATAGTATTGTTTATTTTATTACTCGTTATGAAACTATGCACATGATGTTTATATCTTAAATATGACATCATTTTCAAGGCTGGAAATTAACGAGTTAAAAAATTAAAATTAAGTTAAAAATGTTAGTTATTTTTAACTAAGTTACGTATCATATTATAATTAGTTACTTATAAAAAAAGTAACTTCTAACTTAATGTCTAATGAATTGAACTTTTTCCGTGGTATGTAATTACTAATCAGTTAATTCATTTTGTAGTCTTGTTAACTTAATATTTTCTTAATATAAATCCCATAAGATTAATAAGGATTTTCGTTATTTTGTTGTAATTCAAAAATATTATTCACGGGGATTTGTAACTTTTACGTATATTATTCAATTTTGTATGCACAATGATTTTTTAAAAACATTTTCATTAATTTTATGTTGTTGCCTATATATACCATGGACGCTAAAGTCAATAAAATTATTACATGATATATAAATATATAAAACATTATAATAAATGCAATATTTTCTGTAAAAATTAATTCAACCTGCGTATTAACAATAGTAAAATAAATTACTGAAATAGCAGTATAAATATATCATAAAATACACTTAGTATTATTATACGTTAACAGACAGTCTTCGCTCAATATTGTTTTTTGCATATTATCATTTAATGAATTTAAATTCAACACACATTACATTATAATGATTACAGTAACTTACTCAATGATGAGGTACACTCGGTATCTAGCAGATTTCAGAACAGTTACCAATTTTCCCCATTTCTTCTTTTCAACTTTTAACTTTTATTTATAAAACTAATATATATTTTTCTATATAACTTAACGAGGCAAAAAAAAAATGTTTTTTATTTGCTCAACTCCAGCTTTGATCATTTCTAACACATTGAAATATTTAATTGTTCTTTGCATATAGACGAATCTATTATTATTTAACGTAATTTTTTTTTTTTTAATTGTATTATAATTTCATTACGATATTACCTGACATATAATTGACTATCAGTAAAAATAAATATAATATCAGTTAAAATATTTACAAATAATTGTGTCATAATATGTAAACATAATGCAAGTCATCTTTTTCCATTAACATGAAGATAAAATATAATACATTTATATTATTTCCAAAATATGTGATTACTTGTGATTGTAAACATTTAATGATAAGATATTCATATTTTTTGCATGAACCATATCACTTTTTGTGGGTATTAATGAGTGTGTTTAATGTATTTATACATATTTTGTATTTATCCTGTAGGTATTTTATGACTCAGAATAAATTATTCTATATTTTATCAATTCATATATACTCGTATTATTATCATGAGTATTTTCAGAGAGTTCACGAGCTTTTGTCTTTTCTAACACTCTAAATAGGACTGTTTATCTTTATTTATCACCTTATTGGTCAGTAAACGTTTGGTATTCCGTTAGATTAGGTCGCCAAAAGAATTTCAATCAATATGTTCTAATTTTAAACATATTATATGTAAATGAAATGAAATTAAAACACTAGAAGAAAAAAAGTTTTACTAAAAAAAAATTATGTTTATGTTCAAGTTTCTATAATATTCAGTATATTTTTTTTAATAAAACAGTGATTAAATGAAGGTTACAGGTTTTTTTACGGTTGCAATTGTAAGATTCTTATAAGCAAGCTTTCAATTAAATGGCAGTTATCCTTGTTTGAATATATTAAAAAAAAAAAAAACAGCTTAGAACAAATTCATTCTGGAAATATTTTTGTAGAAATAAAATTTTAAAAAATGTCTAAGACGCGTGTAAAGGAACATTATTGAAATGTAAATTTGAGAGAATAGATTAGTTAGTACGTACTCGTACATAGATGAAGATCAAATACATTCAAAAATTTTTTCAGTTGTCCCATATATTATTTTGTTATTGTACCTGTAGTTTCATATGGATGAGAAAAAAGTTTTTCTAAAATGGGTATTATAAAAATCAAATCAACATTATAGTACTATAACCCAAGAAATACTACATTTATTTATTTTTATTTTTTGAGCAATAGTATTAAATATTGGATATCTAATTATTTGTTTACAGTGTTTTTGTTTGTACCTCATAAGATTAAAATTTATAAAATATTTCATTAAAATATAATGGTAATTTTATTTTAATTCAATAGAATATTTGTATTAAAATGCACTTCTTACATTTTTAAATTATTCTAATAAATATTACAATATAGGTATTGCGTGTTTTTCAAAAATTATAAATTATCATAAAAATAATAGATTGGGTTGGTTACGAGGAAATCAAAATACAACTACCTATTACTTTAAATTAGTCTATTTAGAAAAAATGACGGATGGTTGTATTCGTAAATGACTATTCGCTTGTCTGCAGTGTCTGCTTCATATAATATAATGTATACTTAGTAAATATGTAGCCATGCAGTATATGCGTTTGAAGGAACGTCATGGTGTCAAGTAAGGCAAATCACGATATGCAGCAGTACAACGCATTGTCGCGTTTGAAGTTTCGTGTCACGGGAAATATTAGCAATTCGACCTCGTTCAAACATCGTTTGATGGCAATGGTACACCTGCAGGCTTCTGACAATAATACTTTACAGTATCATATTATTATATATAATATAATATATAATTGAGAGAGAAAATCGCATTACAATCGTAAATTACGTTTTGGAGTGTATTCGACACGTGTATCATAGGACCCGACCCGGCGCGGCGAGGTCGGCGAAACGCGTATTTTTCTATATAGGTGCACAACATAAGTACCTACGCATAATAACTAAAATAACGAACATCATATCATATAGTATTATATAGGTAGTAGCAAGCACTGACTCTATTCGAGGACGGTCATATACATTGATAGGAGATATTTAGTCACGTTCATTGCACGATAAACTTTGGCATTTGTCGATATAGACTTTGAAATATTTGAGTGGGCTAAGTTCGCGTAAGCCTCTGGTTGTATTTTAGTTGTATAATATATTATTATTATATATTATCATTGTGCACTCCTATTATGATAGCTCCATATATTATATACAGAATTGGTGGTTTCTTTCAAGAATTTATTAATTTTTTTTTTTTTTTAAAGAAAATTAATCGAATAATACAGAAAACGAAAAAATATTGTATATTTCTTTTTTGTTGTCAACCACTCGTATCTTTTTCCTATGATATAATTTATGATAACATGTACATTACGAAATAAAATATAAATTCAAACAAATATAATGACATGAGTTTAAAAATTAGATTTAGATGGACTGAATTTATTAAAGTTAAAATTTCAATTTACATAACTATATGTAGGTAAATTATTGAATTTTTCAAAACATTTTCTAAATTTGCTTGTATTTTTAATGGGAACTTTGATTCGTTGTAATTCAGTAAATTTTGGTTTTCAAATCATGGTTAAAAGTTCAAAATGACTTAAAAATATTTTAAGTTGGTCTATCCAAATCGTGTTGAAAATAAATACAAAAAAACATACGCAATATATTAATACTATGTTATATTTATAATAATTAGAATTATTATTAATATATAATTATTACAAACAATAATTTATTATTTATTGCGTGTACGAGCGCTACGACGTGTATTGACTTTCGGATAATTGGAGGGCTCGTATATAACGGAGGTTCTACTATAGTAGACATACATTTCAGTATTTTTTTTAGTTCCTCCCGAAAACCACATTTCAATGTCACTGGGTGGAAATACATCGTGTGATTTTTAATATAAAACAAACTGACACCGTACCTATATTATTTATCTAAGAATTTTTTTTTTCAACAGCACTTCTTATATGGCGGTACAGTAGTTAGAAAAAATATAAAATATAATAGCGTCTCGGAACACATAGAACTGAAGTGCAGCAGTAGGATATCCGATGCAGTTATAATAATGCTGATTGTACTACACGCGCATCACAGTCTACTTGGTGAAGATCGCGAGTAATTGGCGCATAAACTCGCGTGATGCGTGTGGCTTAGATCATCTGCACACGTCGTAATTAATTATTAAATGTGTGTAGGTACTAGGTACTGTATAACATTATGTAAATATAAACATGTTGCCTAAAGCGTATGTATTTAGGTTCGAGAGGACTCGTTAAAAATAGTTTAAGGTTTTTTCTTACACACTCGCCTAGGTTTATAGTACCTAATTATATAATACATGCACCTACTGTTGTTTATCATAATATACTTATATATGTTAGTATGCTACTTTTTAAAAAGATTTTAGATCAAAATTTGTTTTATTAAATTCCTAATTCTACTTACAGATATTTCATGTTTATATTATTCTATTATTATTATAGTTTATCATACGATATACCATGTTATTATATATAAGCGTATAAAAATTGTTATTTGGTACTTTTTATATATTTTTATTTATATTAAAAAAAAAATTTTTTTTATTATAATCATTCGTTAGCATATTTTAATTGTATTAAGAAAAAAAAAATGTTTTTTCCTTTTAATAGTTTATGTTTTTTAAGTTGAAATTATATTTTAAAAATTATTTGATTATAATAAAGCTGTAACGGTATCCATGCCGAAATAAGGTAAGAAAATCTGTACAAAGCATATATTGTTTCTTATGAATTTAGTTTTAATTATAGGATGTATATATACCTTATAATGTGTAACCACTAAATTACTAAATAACCTATTATTCTACTTATTATCATTATGATAAGTGGCATGTCGATATTAACATTTATCAATTATCAATTAACTTCAAATTTCTATCACGTTTTAACTCAATATTTTATACTTACATCCAAAAATTACATACACAATACATTTTCTATAATAGTTTTATAGCATCGCTGCATATTTTGATATAAGTAAAAGCTCAAACAAAATGCAATACCTATGGTTGTGAATTTTATGGACAATAACTATACCTATATCTACAAAAATCTACAAAATATTGCTAATCATTGGACAAAAGAAATTATTTGTAAAATACTACCAACAAATAAGGATTTTAATTTTAAAACTACAGACTAAAGCTGTTAGTACATCATATAACTACATAATTTTATTTTTTAAGTATAGATATTTTAAATAGGTAATTAAATACTTACATATATATGTGCATATTAGAAGTATAGAGTGTACATTTTTACATCCTGCATAATATCTAAGTTAATTACTTAGCAGAATTAAATTTCAATTTAATAACTATTTAAGTTATTTTATCACAAATAATTGTACATTTTGACATTTCAATGAAAATGCTCTGTTTAAACGCATAATGCGCATACTTATATTTCCATATTTTAAAAATGTGTTTTATTTTTAATTTTTCATCAATTAAAAAAAAATTACAATTTTATTAGTTTCCACTTATAATTTAACTATGTATAAAAATGTATAACTGAAAAAATTTAAATCTAATTGAAATATACCATTAATTAACATAATACCTAAAAAATAGTTGTAATTGATTCTCGTGAATCGTTTGATATTCCCGGCCTTTCTCGATTATCCTTCCAAAATTGGGGAATTCCCGCCAAGTTGTTCTATCCTAGCACTGCTTAGTCCTTAATGATTATAAATTATTGTAAAATATAAATTATGATTTATATTCTGTAAACAGACGCATATAAAATTAAATGCGAACGCTCGTCCGATTGTTAACCTGACATCCGCGGAAATTATATACGTATGCATTACTTACACTTTCAATATACGAATAAACCTGATCCCAAAGTCTTTAAACAGTTTGTCTATACCTGCAGTATACTTTAGGTATACGAGTAAGTACAAATAATTAATAAATTTAGTTATAATATCAACTAGGCATAAATACTAGTCTATATAGTTGCGTGTTTATGCGTATAGCGCAGTGGCATATAATAGTTAATTGCAGTCATTATCTCTTTAATAGTATTACAATACAATATTCGAATTTTCGCCATAACACTACAGCAGCACTGTTGCGCTCACTCCAGTCCAAGGATAAGTGTTAAAGTGTCCGGATACGGTGCGTACACAGATAGGTCAGTGTAACGATATAATAATGTTTTATATTATAATAATAAAAATATATTATGCGTGCCTAACCTGCAGTGCGCCGCGATGTATCCTTAAATAAATAAAACTATTTTTTTCGTTTATATTTTGTTCTGGCAGGTACCCGCAATACCTAGGTACATGATATGTTTATTATACTATAAGCTCGACGTCGCTGACCGTTACACTAACACCGCGTGTCCACGGTGATAATGTTTAAATTATTGTTTACTTGCATATATATAAGAGATTCCGTGTGATACCGTTTATTATTTCGCTGGTACACACAAATATACAAAGTACAGCTTAATTTAACATACTATTATATTATAATGTTTATCGTATACAGCGTTTCCAGTCGAGTCGTCTCGGAATCGTCACACTGTTGAATATAATGTTAAATACCTACGCACACTTTCGTCTCTCACTCGCGTCCTCATCCACAGGGTCATCTCTCACATTTCGTTTATATATTATTATGCTGCTGTACCTATATGATAATAATTTATTATATTATATTGTTATTTGCACTCCGTGAGTGACGTGACGACGAGATTACAAAACTAGCACACTCTGCCATCTGATCGTATCATAGTCTGTCGCAGTAGTGTACTTGTAAAGACGAAAATAACGTTTTTATCGCGTGTTTCCGTTCGGCTATTATAATGAACATAATATAAGTACGTACGTACATAACTCGTATGTTTACACGAGCCAGCACGTGGCATAAGTGAATGATATAATATTGTGTTTATTATTCGGCGAGTACCGATATACATAGTGCAGAATAAATATTGTAAGGGTTTTCGCAAGCAGATAAAAAGATTTCTTCATTATATGTACATATTTCTGATTAAGACCTCAAAACATCAATATTAAACGCTGCTACTCGCTAGATAACTAAATATACCTACTTAAGTTCAAATAGTCATTACGATTTTCTGTAAAAACTGTTACCTACGTTTGCGTTAAAATATTTAAGATGATAACTATATGGCCAATTAACGAAAGGCAGATGACAGAAGCTATGAAGGATAGCTTTAAGACTTGAAGTTGACTTGTGGCTTGAGAAAATTGAAATACAATAATAATTTTAAGTAACAAACTAATTAATATGTATACCTATATGTATAAAATATAAATACGTATATACGGTATAAATACGTATACCTATATGTTTTGTTTTTACTCTCATACAGTTATACTCTTATATTATTATTATGATACACTATTGTGAAATCACTGCATTGCCTATAATTTTCTAGCTTTCTTTTAGATATGCAACTGCAAATAAATTATTTAAATCCATTAGTATAAGTATATAATACGGAAGTAGATTAAAATTATTCCACAGATGTTGATTTATGTAAATAGATCAATAAAAATTTTAACTATTAGTATGACTGTATGAGTATAGATTAAACATACACATGATATATGTATGTTCAATCTATGGTATACACAGAACTGAATATAATATAATAATATATTATATTCAATTCAGTGATGATATGACCTCTTTCATTAATAAATATATTATGTACCTACATAAAATTGTATTTTGTTCAAGTAAACTTTTCTTTAGTCTTAAACACAGGCTATTTAGATAAACATTGATATAATATAGATAAATATAAATATTATAATAAGTTAAGTATGATTATACGAGTCACTAGAAGTCATCACTAATTACCAGTATCACCTATCAGTGATCTACAGTTACCATTGAATTTAAAAAATAGTAGTATATAACATTATAAATTATTACTTGTATCATAAAATTAATGAATAATAAACTGATCGCAAATATAAAAAACACTCGGAGGAAATAAAAGACAAAAATGTTGGAATGGTATCGGAGATAATAAAAAATTCTGCATCAGCCGGGAATCGAACCCGGGCCGCCCGCGTGGCAGGCGAGCATTCTACCACTGAACCACTGATGCTGATGTCAAAGGCTTACATTTTTATGTTTCCTAAACTTAACATAAATTGCAATATTTTTAATTAATTTTTAGAAAAATAAAAATCATTTTACATATTATAATTTAAAATTACTACAGTAATAACAAAAAAATCTAATATTCATCTGTACACGGATTAAAAATTAAGAATTATTTGACAATAATATTTTTAAATATTGTGTTCAAATAAGTTTTTTTGTGCAGAAAAAGATCCAAGCAGTAAAATTACACAATTCATCTGTGCGGGTACGTGCATAAAAAAAATGTTTTCATAAGTTAAAACGTTGCATTTAAAAAAATAATAGTCAGGGAAAACTAAAAAGTAACGACTTAAATTGCCGGAATTTATATGTTATGGAATAAAATTAATTTGTAGTAAATAATAATGTATACATCACGATCATATACACCGAAAACTAACCCGGGTGGTACTGAACCATCACAGTTTCAGGTGGATCTGGTTACTGGTGGAAGAGGAGACGCGTTTCGATGTGCTCTGACCACAGTATTAATTTTTCAATTACTGAACATCGCTCATCAGTGTTTATAAGCTGTACACAGCCTTGTGCATACACATTAATAAAACATTAATTTGTCTCATGCTTTTTAAAGCTTTCTCCGAAACGAATGAGTTTTTGTAATCGAGAAAGTGTGATTCTACGTCTTGCACAGTTCCATCATAAATAGTAATTATTTTTAATCGTTATCACTGTGTTTCTAGTTTTTACTAAGAAAGTCGAACTCGGCGAATTAATTTTTCTCTAGTCCATCTAGCTACTTGTACGTATTTTTGTGTAATTAGATAATAATACGAGAAACACTGCAATGTTATATGATTACTTATATTTACGTATTTTTCTATTTGATGAACTCTTGCCGGACGCTTACATTATGGTATAATATTTATATTATATTATGAATAGTAGGTATACCTAGTAACTCGCATCATGATGCTTTCCAAAAGAAATGCTGACGACTTGGGATGTAATTATTGAACCATTCATTCAATTTTATTTATACTTTATACTATAGCAGTGTTACACATGCTATAATATATGTGTGTGTGTGTGTGTGTGTGTGTGTGTGTGTGTGTATTATATGGCACCTGTCTAGGTTTCTATAAAAATAAACCACGATTTTTTTATAAGTCTAATGCATTATTATGCATTTCAAATTAATATTAGATGCAATCATGTAGATATTTGATGATCTTCTATCATCAAATTATTAACTAACTACCTACCTGCCGATTAAAGCGGTTAAAACATGCATTTGATTTTGGAAATAATAATGTATTAATAACATTCACCAATACCAATATTTTCGTGTCATTGTGGCATATACGATACATATGGTTTATGAATGCAACAGGACTTTATGCACTTTTGAGAGAGCAATTTTATCTATATAATATTATTACCAATGCAATAACTAACATTACTAAGTACTAACAGCATTTAATAATTAACCTATGAATTTAAATCATAATATTTGTAATATGGGTACACTAGCAGGCAAAAGCGGAAATTTAGTAAAATTACTTGGGATACTGAGCATATGTTTATTACACCTATAGGTACTACTGTACTAGAGCCGCTCGCAATTATTATTAATTTCAACAAAACAATTTACAAAGTTTGACATACTAAACAATTTAACCATAATAAAGTACAAAAACAATTAGGTTAAAAAAAATATAAGTATATATAAAAAACATAAGTATTAAGACTCAGGAAACTATACCTCTGGTGATAAGTTTGATGGCTTATTATTTTAGTAAGTTCTTACATCTATTCTGAACTCGTAAACTCGGACGGTCAGGTTTTAATATTCATCAACATATTTTATCGAAATTCTTAGCTAAGAATTGTTAGCTAACAATTTCTTTTCTCTGAACGAGTAATACTATATTTTGTAAATGGATATAAACTATAAGCCCGCGCACCTTTCGTCAAAATCTATCAAAGCCGTTTGTTAATTATTGCACTGCACTGTACAATTTGTACAAAAATACATAATAATACAATAACATGACTTATTGCTTTGAAATTAAAAATATAATAATGCACGTTGTCTCATTACAAATATACAACGACGGACGAATCATACCGCGAAGGTGGCGGCGTCATCATATCTAACCGATATGTCACGAGTGCACGACATATTTACGACATATATTATACGAATATAAGTAGGTATATATTATTATATATTTTATGCTTACCTACCTATATTCAGTGTAATAATTACAAAAACGTGGACCATTACCGCGCTGTGACGGATTTTAAAACACGGTTGCACCAAGTGCATTAGCCGTACCTCATCGGTGATGAGTGTGCCTATACCTGATATACAGGTACCTACTATATTATAAAATAATATTATATAGAGATAAATACCTCCAACAACTACCGTGTACATTTACAATATTATGATAAATTATTACGTATATTAGATATCTATAGTCACAGTTACTTATATATTATTATATGTATATATTCATGCACTGCCCTGCAATTACCGGACGGACGGAAAACGATTTCTGATTCCCAATGCCAAGGACCGTGTATAAATAATAGATTTACGTGTGCATAGGCATTATTTCTATGCAACCTTTAGTTTTTATCAACAGTACGATGTACGATTTTATTATGCAAAATCGGTTGTGTTTATATGGCGACTGAGTGATATATCCTCAATTTAATTTCCTGGTTGCGCGGCCGACGTTTCCGTGTCGACTTAGAGAGAATAATCCTAGAAAAATAATTTCATCCGAAAGCTCGTCAATTGTCATTAGTAATATTTTCATAAAATGTATAGCCATACGATATAATATTATGATCAGCGACGAGAGCATAGATCAATATGAATTTCTTCAACACTCACGTTCACAAAATCGTAAATACCTCCAGTAAATAGGTACACATATTATTAATTACGCATTACAATAATATATAATATATTTTTTTTTATTTTAAAAAAAGTATAATCAAAATTTCCAGTCGATTACTATTCAAACTAAACTGGATGCATGGTGTTTTGCAATATACACATAATTATCATTACAAAAATAATCATTATTATAATAATATAAATTAATTTATGAATACTCATACCTAACAATCAAAATAATTTCCTATTTATAATTAATGAATAAAACATATATTATATATAATTTATACCTATGTAATAAGAATTAAATTAAATTAAGTTTATGAAATATTGCGTCAATCTCATAAAAATGCGACTCATTAAAAACTTTTTACAAAAATTATTTAAAATTTTTTTCTATGTACCTACGCAAAATTAATTTACTCGCATAGTACACGAATAATGCACGCATAAAGTCTCTTATTTTAACGTAAAAGGGCTAAAACTTCATAGTATCATATATATCGTTGATTTGGAGATAATATTACTGTGTAATATAGTACTAGTATATTATATATACTCACAAGTAGGAGATCTTATGGCTTTTATTTTAACGCCTAACTTGCAGTAGAACTCGAATTGGTTAGTTAGTAATAAATCACAGTTAGATAATAAATTAATCATCATAATACGTACATAATTTTAATTTGATTATTTTCATAAATCATAATTCCATACTCTAAAAAATATCAGAATAGAAAGGATAAATATTTATCGGTTTTAAAAACCTTTACCTCTAATACCCTCCCTCCGTAACCAACGGTGCTCAGATTAATATCCCATTTTAGGAGTAGTGATAATAATTAGGTAAAAATTCGAAGTGTGATAGGTTTTTAAAGTAGTAAACGCAATATAAGCAGTCGAAGCCTTTATTCTAATAAAAAAAAAAATAAATAAATAAATAAATAATATAGGTATGTTAATTGCAAAGTCGTAACGAAAAAACGAAATTCACCGAAGTCTGTGTGTTATGTGCCTACGTCTGAAAATTAATTGTCCACGTTTTTGTATGTACTTAATATAATATTGAATAGTATTTTTACTTACAAGTATTCAAAATTAGATAAAAGGAGTAAGATATAAATTGTTTGGTACCCCGCAAAAGTTGTAGTCCATAAGGTACTCATGATCATCTAATGGAATTAGATAAAATATGAAATTATGAACCAAAATTCATTTGTTCAATATTCGGTAGACGACATTAATACATCAATATTTTAAAAAATGTATTCTGCTTCTGGTTATGAAATTAAAAAATTAGTTGTCACTAGAAAAATGATCAACCACTATGAACTATAGGTTCTTTGTAAAAATATGTTTTTATAAATAAATAATAAATATATAACAAGTATTTTCTGTATTATTTAGGTGTAGCCTGGATACAAGCCTGCACGTTTAGCCATAAAAGTAAATTAAAAACACGGTATATTATAATATATACTGTGGTTAAAAGTAAATGTAACTGCGTAGTTAAATGGATCATCCGCCGTATATATATATATATATTGCATATGTATTTTACATCAGTAATAGTTAAAAACAAAAGTTTGGGAGCATAATATTTTGATATACCTGCGTATATATTATAATGGTAAGTACAACATATATGATTGAACAGTTAAAGTCTGCGCAATCTGTGCATTTAATAATAATTATAATTTATATTTATCGAGTCGTCTACGGAATATTATGCGACAATGCAGCGATATGCTTATAAAATCAATTTGAAAATTGCTATCGAATAAATGTATAATAATTTATTATTTTGAATACAACATCATACACTATACCATATAATATTATTATAGAACTATTTGCAGCCGCAATGCCCGGCAATAATTATTATATTTTATACTTGGCCGTTTATATAGGTATCCATGTTCAAAAATCTTCTCAGGTTGTGATATGTTGTAGCACAGTTGCATTGGTAGGTCTCCGCCTTACTATCTATATAGAAGATAACCGCGGTTTGTAAAAACGGTGTAATAATGTGACGCAATAATAATAATTAATAATACCTAATATATAATATACACTTACTTAACTAAATGTACCGTGGAAAATAATAGATATCACTGAAGCGCACCGCGTTGTGTTATTATTATTATTTTTTTATAATACATACTTGTAACCACCAAAAACAGAGTATAATACATACGTATATGCCAACATTATAATATACGATATTACGGTTTAGCATTTACGCAGCTATATAATATAAAATATACATATACCTATCTGTGTACTCGTATAACCTATCTATACAGATGAACGCGGTGATTAACGCTAGCACGAGTGCATTTCCATTTACGTATATAATATATAATAGGTATATACTTAATCTCGTGTCAAAACGAACAGCTGCAGAAACGCGCATAATATAATATATTATGTTATTATATATAATGTGTGTGAATTTAAAGAGTATACTGGAATATACCCTTTCGAGGCCACTTTATCTCATACGGGTACATTAAATTATTATGTACTCCGCGGCCGTTGATATTTCGATTTGGACGAAAAAATAATATTACTGCCGCGTAATCCTTTACCAATAACGAATTTCATGTCAGACATATAATTATACATTGTATATTATAATAATATTTGGGCTAAATTGAAACATGAAATCTTTATCTTTCACATAATAATATAATAATATATACTATTTAAGAACTCGCGCGCGTATAACGTCCTTGTACTCGAAAAACACTATTAAAAAAATATATGAAACATCAAAACATAATAAAAATTAATAAATTTTTAAATTGCTTACTTTTGCTGAATGGAGTAGGAGCGTCACAAATTTGGCGGGGTAACTTTATATAATATTATATAATATATATTAGGTTAGGCATAGTACACTTCACATTTTTTCACCCAACTTGAAATGTTTTTTAATAAAATAATATTTATTTGATATTTATATGCATAAACATTTTTTTTTAATATACTCAGTTTTAACATCTGGAAATTTAAAACACAAATTGTAAAGTGGAATATTATAAATTCGTAAGTCAAAATATTGAACATAAATCCTAAAAATATAGTTATTGTTTAATTTGGATATGTGCGTATTTTTATATTAAGTTATGGATTTACGACGATATATACAGACCAACTAGACCGCGTACGCACATATATTTTTGACCATGACATTATATTATTTGTACCTGAAAACCACTCTCCCTAAACTGATAAAGATTATTGAATACTGTTTAATGTCCAATTATTTATATTTAAATGATTTACATTGTTCGTATTTGCGTGCACTACTATATAAAAATAGAAAAATATAGAATAACCAGAGATTTATTGATAAACGCTGGATAACTATCATTGCGATTAACTTGTCAAAAATATAATATAGTAATCGTGAAAAACAGTAATAAATAATAAATAGGTGGATCGAATTGATAGAATACATTTGGGTTTTCATCGGACTTTTTAACTTGAACACATTTAACCTGTGACCCGGAAATTAATAGAATAATCCACAATAAGATAATTATTTCAATAATAATTGTATTAGTATATTTTTTTACTCTATTAGACCTTAGATTAAAATTTATAACCTAAAATGTAAACGAATAAAATAAAAATAATTTCTGCCCAATTTTTCTTTACACAATAAATACACTTTACAAACACAAATTATTAGCTTAATACAAAGTTGAGACTTGGATGAGTGTACACAATATAAAATGTCTGTACCTACAACATTGTAGTACACCGCATCATAGTCCATAATATATCATACTCTGCAGCAGCTATTAAAACCGTTCGATTGCAATCATTGAACAATAAATAAATACACGATTCGCATAATGTAGCAAAGGTTCCAAATTTCGATAATATTGACGTCAGCATGTTTTAGTGTTTTTCTACGATGAGGAATTCAACCGTTCCCCTTAACCTTGGGCTATTATATATATAATATATAATATATAATATTAATAATGTATAATATATATAATATAATATACAAAAACTATCGTATTTATAAATTACTATTTGTTATTCATAAAAAAAAATGCGACAATCGATTACGAAAACTTTCTCGTTTGTACCTATATCTATGGTTGATATATTATATTATAAATACGAAACACGTTATGTATTTATTTAATTCATATTAAAATGGGCGTGTATTGTACAGAAGAAACAGCACATATAGCTGCAGATACTTACGATATATATACCACTACTATATAGTCATAATCTACTATACATATATGTATATTATATATATATATCTAAAGCACATCTAAACGGACTTAACGGATTGCGATCGATCGGCGTCTAGGCGAAATAAACCATCAATTATATACATTTAATGTATTGCCTAAACATACATTAGCCAATACATAATATATATATATATTAATGAAATATTATGTCTGTATATGTGTGTATGTTATATAGTTTTAAAGATATATAGATAATATAAATAATATATCCAATACAAACTGGTTCCTTGTAATAATTTATTATAATATATAATATATTATATACAAAAGTCTAAACTATACTGTACTATATTGACTAGTAAGGTCAAATTCAATTTTCTTTTGCATGCGTAATATGTCTGTCTAAATGTAATATGTTATATATTCCAACTAGCAAAAAATGTCAGCAAGTCAATAGACATATTTTTGAAAAATAACGAAACCTCATGTCTTTGACTGTTTAATGTTTGAATCTAAAATTTACTCAGTTGCAACTATTTCTAGTTTGATAATTAATCGGTTTTAGAGGAACGGTTGGATAAGGAGATAATATACGTTTTGATGCCTACCAATGTTAAATGTATATGCATTTTATTCACCTTTACTTAAATAAAAATTATTAGAATCTATAAAAAAAATTTAATAGAATAGGTAGGTACAAGTGTATAAAAATTCAAGAAAATCAAAAAAAATCAATTTATTTTCAAACTCTAAATTGAATTCAATTGAATCAAAAAAAAAAAAAAAAAAAATTGTAACATCAATATTTGGTAAAAAAATTATGAATAGCCATTCAAAAACATCAAGTCGAATATGCGTTCACATACCAAAGGATTATAAGGTTAAACGTTTCAAGTTTTTCAAAATCTGTATTTTGGAACTATTATTATTTAGTTATCAAAATAAACCACATTTCAATCTAAGGTCATATGATCGAGGCCTGATATATTTAGTGATACATATATAATATAACTGCCTATATAAGAATGGACATACTGTATAATAAGAAATACAAGTGAGTTTAATACATTGATTAGCAACATCATGTGTAAAATTTTGCCTTATTCGTATGGACAATAACGCGTCCGGTTGACAATGAATCGTTTTTATACAAGTGTATATGGTTTTTTATTTACAAGGTGACGACTATTATAATATAATAATACGATTTCCATGTTTCTCTTCGTTTTAACTATATGTGTACAATATTTGAATGTATAATATATTATATAAACATATATTATTGTCATAGGTGAAATTTGAGGGAGGACTTATAGGACATGCAAATCCTCTTAAATTCTCAAGTCAACTCCAATAGAAATTCTAATCGGGACAAATTAAAGCAATTATATCAATATGTTTTGTTTCGTTTTAATTTTTCTAGCTCTTCTAAGTTAATAATTTAAATTCAGTATTTATCATTAATTAATTATAGCAGTATTATAATTATAATGTATTATACCGTAGGTATTCATATTTGTAATGGCTCACTTCAACACTTAACATTTTTATACGGACGTTTCATTTGCTGATGAAACTCAAGCGACTCGGTTCTTCGTCATGTATAACATTGTCATCTAGCTACCTTAAATTGGAAAAAAATAGAAAAAAAAAATGCAAAAATATAAAAAAAATTGAGATATCTGAAGATTTTAATTTTTTATTAATTAGGATATAGTTAGAAGGGGTACGCTACAATATTTCTTAAAAAAACTTTTCAATTCAAGCACTGTCCAACACCATATTATGCTGAATACACGTTATAATTTAATACTTTGTTTTAGGTTTTAGACTATTAATAAACAGTGGATGCATTAAAAATTGTTTTCATTAAATTTATAATATGTAGATAAATTCAGTGCCGTATATAAAAATCATTTTCTAGGTGGGCTACAATAGATAGCAACTAGCAAATAATCTTGCACTTTGAATGCTAAACTATCACGTTTTTATATAATTTAAGTTGATTATAATTTCAAGGGGGAGGCTGCGACCAACTAGCCACTCCTTAAATGTGCCATTGCAGATAATACAATATAATATTACTATCCCATATTGAGCAAAATGAAGTAATTCGTGTAACTGGTATTTAAAATACCGTGCAGAAGTGGCATCATTTGATATTAGCCTATGGGGTGTAAATAAATATAGGTATAAAAAATGTATTTTATCAGAAACTAAAATATGTATTAAATTTTTTATATGCAGAGTTTCATTAGAAGAATATGACTTTTGGCGCTTTTTTACTGCATGAAATGGGTGGATGTTCGTAAAACGAATATCTCATCATTTGCTCAATCGTTTAGAAATTAGTATTTCTTAATTCTCATCCATAAGTTACCTACCAACCAAATGTTTTACCACACGAGCCTATAGATTTATATAGGCTATAGAATTGTAATATAGGTATTATAGAATATACCTACAGACTATATTATTATAGTGGATGTTTTTTTTCATATTATCTTACATGGTTTAAACAAATATGGTATACCTGACGGCAAGAAATACATATTTTAAATGGTTTCCCTCTGTTAATAGATTTAAATCTTCGTACATCATGATGACTGCAGCCATCAAGAGGATATTTTCCGACATATTTTTGAGCTATATATAATGTAAAACTATCAGTTTATTTGTTTAATACGTGTAGATTATAACAATAACATAATACTTTCGAGACTTCGGTATGTAGACACAGTTTACGGATGAGATGCGATTTCGCGTGGGCGGGGTATGAAACGCGAGTTTTCTGATCGCAATCAAGGCGACCCTGCTGCAGGCTTAAAATATATAATAATATTATATATTATAGGTACGAGTAGTTATATATCACTATACACACTGACGCACACAATGAGTATGCCTATATATTTATATAATTAGATTCGATTGCGGTGCTCGGTGAGTGGTAAAAGTTTGATGGTAACGCGTATTAATTAACTTCACGGATGTCAAACGAAAACGAGATTTACGCGTCAGTGCTGTAAAGTACCGTTCAAGGACCTCATCGTATTTATATATATTTGTCCGTAGATACGCAAATTCGGGTCGTATATTATACGTATAAACTGTGACGTGGGTCTATATATAGGCGCGGAGATCGAAAAGACAAATGTATAAATACGAATTATAGCAAAAATATAAGTACCTAGGTACTATTATAGGTATTGAAAATCGTTACCTAGGTGTAAAATATAATATAGTAATTAATTAACCTGTGTAAGATTAGTCGCAGATAGTCGACGAGTCAGGCGCGCCTTGACACCTGATTACCGTCGTCGGTATTACGCGTAGAATCCGACGAGCGTTTTATTATTATTATTATTACTATTAACATTCAAAGAGAAGGTCTTTATCCGCTCTACGATAAAATATATCTACAACGATTGGAGATACGAAGTAATTATGGACATGATAATATAATGTAAACGTTTGGAGGGGTCCTGCCGTTGCGGAGATTCGGCTTTTTTATACCTTAAATATAGAATATATAGCTATTATTATGCTATTATTGGTATCTAAACCGCGGTAATCGGAATAAGAGTAGCGTTACTTGTTATTCGAATGTCATATTGTTGAATGTGTTATGTAAATTCGGAACAACCTAGAATAACCTTACTAGAATATATTTTTCAGTCGCAGACTTGCAGCGATTATATACTTACGTGTATAGGTATACACATTATATTCTAAATATCTGAACGAGTACTGCAGTTCTAAACATATAAATTACTCGTCCCTGATAGTAAGAGTGTCTGCGGTGCATAAGATATATCATAACTCATAAGCTAGATGATCATTTTAGTACACAACACTTACTCAGATTTTAGACGAATCTTTCGAATACCTATACGATAATTTTGTTCTAACCGTCAGTTATCTAAAATATTTTATTCGTTAAGTCAGTGCAACAACACTTTCTTATACTGCCCAATAATAAATATGGTTAGACTTTACACCCAATCGATTATAAGCTGCAGTCAAGTGTTTACAATTTTACATGTTATTGACATAACAATAATATTTACATAATAGATGATATATATCATATATAGGGCATAGACATAGAGGTTCTTACATATAGGTGAGTCGTAAATTTATAAGCTCTAATATAATAATCGACATTTCGAATATTAAATATATGAATTGGCATTTACCTTTAATATTAAATTTGGTATCTCTATTAAACGAGTATCATTGAAATATCGTTTGTAAAATAATATTTAACGCTTAACGGTATATGTTTATAGCCATACAAGATTATTGGTATATAGAAAATTATATTTTAAGTTGTACACTACAATACGATTTTCTTAAAAATGTAAAATAAACACAAATTTTTTTACAAGAAAATTTTAAGTACCGTCAATTTGGTAAATTTTGATATTTTAGGTAAAGTAACCATAGAACACCCTCAGAAACCACACTTCTTTCACAAATTTTCAACTACTTAGAATATGAAAATACCGTAGTCTGGAAAACCAAATACAAACATAGAGAAACTTGAATAACTAAGTCAATTTTAATTTTAGAATGTTTTTAACTTTATAGGTTAGTTTGATACTTCTTTACAAATATTATAAGTAAGAATAATAACATAAAAATTAAAGTCAAATTGATGTGGCAGGAACAATATTTAATATTTAAATTCAGTTTGGCAGGGAAACGATTAATAACTGATCGATATTGATTTTAGTATTTTAATCATTTATAGTATAATACGTCAATCAGGTATCGAAATCAGAAAATATAATTTATTATATATTATATGACTGATGGAAAAATTTAAAAAATAGTCTAATATCTAAATACTGCAATTATTTACATTTGTATTAATTCTAAGTTAAGACTTCACATTTTTATTGACCATTCTATTGTTATGCTATACATATTAATCTCGTAAATATATTTAATTTGATGATCATTTTTTAATTTTTTTTAGTAAAAACGTCCATTCAATTTACCTAACCGGTTATATATTTTTACCACTTACATCTCAAGATTTTCTACGATTTTTAATATTATATTTATCTAATCTATGCCTATACCTGTGTGCGATTGTTTTTATATTTATAAACCTTTATCTAGAGAAGAAAATCAATTTTGTGTTAAAGGTCATGCGACTTGATCGACGAACGATTTTTTTTTTTTTTTTTTTTGGTTGATAATACAAATAACATAATAATAATAATAATAATGTTATTTATACTATTCAATGGAATTATAAGTACTTATAAGCGTATATATAACTCAATATAAGGTCATGACTGCTGCACGACAATAATTGATTTTCGTAGTTTGTCATCGTATTGTCAAGAGCATAGTAAATAAATGCTTGTACCAAGTTATCAACAATAACCTCGAAATGAAATGCTCAGTATTATGTGCTACATCTTAGAAAATACTAGCCTAAACAGCCAGACGCGTATATAAAGGGGGATGTGTGGGGGTCAGATCCCCCAATAGGCCTTTATATTATTTTAATATTCAGGTACCTATGTTTACAAATGTTCCCTTCACGATAATTTGTTTGTAATTGATCCCCCTCCTCCACACAAAAGTTATGTACCTATACGCCACTGTAAACAACATAATATATAATATATAGTATTATATGCTTATATAATATACTAGTTATATATGTCTTTATGCAAAAATGTTATTATTATAGCAGTGTAGTAAAGAAAGTCACATATCACACATGCTATAAATTAGGTGATAAGTTAGGAATATGGCTATATTATGCATATTTATTTTATGAAAATCAAACAATGATAGCTTTAATTTTAATTGCAAATACACGAAGAACTCGAAAAGCATGATGGAACGAGAATATACGTTTGCGAATCATGTCGTCCTTACCTTCCTCCACTTTTACTTTTGTGAACCAGACCATCAGTTGTAGCATACTGAGGTCAGATTTTCCCCCTCTTTGCTATATTATACACAATTAATTTTTTTATTTTACCTCCTATAGGCAATAACTAATTACTGATAACTATAACAAATAATATAATTAATATGTAATATTAAAAAAATTAATTGTGTATAATATAGCAAAGAGACCCAAGGGGGTCACCAAATAAAAAAATCCTGTTTTCACCTCTGTAGTCCATCGTTAGGCCCTTGATATTATACGTTTTGTCTTTGGTGTATAATATTAAAGTTTGATGTAGAACTACAGTATGGGCTGACGATTATAACATGCATTATTATGAACAACAGTGAGTTGGCGAGTGACGACCATAACAATTAATATTAATAATTATTATTATAGAGCACGTTGTAATTGGTTTGCGTTGCAGGCTTGGTGACGGCCACGTTGGGAGACGACTCGGCTTGTGCCGCTACCGGTGACGAGACGTTCAGCGGCCGCAGCGTGGCCGAAGTGCGAGCTGGACACCTGTTAATCCGGTGGGACGGGCCAGCCGGTTACTGTTGGAAGCTACTCCTCCGGTACCTAAACCTCACAGCCACCGAGCACGCCACCTGCGGATTCAGTCTCGTACGGCCCGGGAGCAAATCGCCCATCGTCACAGTAGTGGTGAGTACCTATACGACGTCTCATCGTAGGCATAAATCACAGGGTTGCTAAGGGTGCTTGGCACCCTGCATTTTAGTGCAAACACCCCGAATCTCGTGATTATCTTATATAATAAGTAATAATTAAAAATCTTGGACACGTACCACTATGGATACCAACATAGACTATCGGACTTATCAATCATCTACATCGAAAGAGATGATAATTTTCCTCAATGATAAAAACTATTTTAAATAAATATGCTGAAAACAACTGTAGGTGCATTGTAATAGTAAATTATGAATGTGAAATCATAATTCTACCTCTAAAAATTGTTTGGTGCATAAGCCCCCTAATTTTTTTGAGTGATTTTCGAATATGCTTCTTCCTACTGTCTATATACTAGCTGTCCGGCGTCTCCGAGCCAAATATTTGTTTCTATTTATAAATATAATGTATATTTCAATATTTGTAAAAAAAAAAGCGGACAAGTGAGTACCGCTCTACTGTGCAGCTGCAGGTGTCGAGTGAATCAGTAACGGATGTGTTAAATTTGAATTCAATGACAAATCATTGCATACAAAAAACGATTCTGAACGGAGACGGTCTGTTGACCTATTTAACAAGTATATTTCGTGATATTGTTAGGTATTAAAATAACTCACATTATCTAGTTGATCATTAGTATTAAGGTATATTGATAACATTTTTACTGAAAACATTGCATTTACTATACTAATTATTATATTTAATTATTAAAATCATAGGCGTGGGTAGGGAGTATGCAGGGATGCAGCTGTACCCTGAAGCTCTTTGAGAGTCGAAAATCGACTCGGTTTTTTTGTTTATTTGTACAAGTTGTTTGATATAACTGTTTCTAACTATTTTAAGTTTTATTACTTTTACCTATTTTGTATTTAAATTTGAGTTTTAAGTAAAATGTTTTTAATTAAACGGTAAGACATTTCAATATTTGTGTATTGTGTATATATTTTATCAGAATTTCACATGCTTAAAATAATTTTCAGAGGACTCAAGTGGCAGCTTTCTATATACCCTGAAAAAAAGAGGCCTGCTCGCACTTATAATTAAAATAGTGTATATTTTTATTATATTGTTATTGACTTTTGAGTCAATGTCATCTTATCGTAAAACAGTGTGAGTAGGTAAATCATAGTATAAAATACCTAAATAATATAGGCTAATAAGTAATAGTATAAAATTAATCTAAATACTTTGAAAATGCCATTGCGTATAGTAAAATGTATAATTTTATAAATCCCCAAGAATAATATTTTTGAATTGCATCAAAATAACTAATAACTAACATGGTTATTCTTTGTTTAAACATCTAAATTTATCCAAATTTGAATTTAGAATATCTGAAAAAAATATATATTCTATGAGCATAATATATTATTGTTATACGCACACGGTTTTATATTTGTTTAAATAATTAGATGATAACCGAGGAAGTGAGGAAGAGTAACATAAGTATGTTTTCATTATTTATACTATAGATATTGGTTTAGACATATTAATTAACTGTCGAGCATAGTGAGAAAAAAAATTGTTGAGATGCATTTTAAAAAATATGGTGTATACTCAAAACATTATTTATCAATACATCCCTGGATATAAGCCAAAAGATATTTTAAACTTATGTTGAAAAACCTAAAATGGATGTTTGTTTGTCTGTGAAACTTGAAAGGTGTTAATAGTTTATTTTTTCAAACCCTAGATAACTAGGTAGATAGCTAAAAGGTTAAGGGTAACTCATACATGAATTTAGGTTTCTGTTCACAGAAAAAGAATATTATTTGTTTATTAATAGGGTTGTCATTGGTCACATAATATATAATTATTATAATTAGTTGAAATATTACTACATAACGTTTTTTTACAAATATATATTTTATAAAACAAACAAATCTTTAGTACGGACAACGTCAGGCGAGACAGTTATTTATTCAATTTAGTCAAATTCAAAATTGTTACCATGCTCAAATACAATAAAAGTCTATGTAACGCATATAAGCATCAGTGGTTCAGTGGTAGAATGCTCGCCTGCCACGCGGGCGGCCCGGGTTCGATTCCCGGCTGATGCATAAAATTTTCCTGCCACAATATAACTTTGGAAATTTATTTTCGTGAAATATTTTATTGTTATGAAACATGAAAATAAATTGTTTATTATATCTAAAAGTCTATAGTCATTACATACAGCAACAAATCGTTTTAAAAAGTCGATTTATTGTATGGAATATTAATAAATTACAGCCAATATAGGGCTCAATAGTAAGTGGAACCGATAATATATTATACCATTAAATGCATTTATATTTTGTATATTATCGTTTTATTTTTTAACATCTGTTATGAACAACGAGCGTCGATACGGGACGAAATTTACAATTCTTTTTTGTTTACGATGCCTACATGGCTATATTATTTGCCACATGCGGTGATAAAAAAATATTTTGAGATAATATAAAAATGGAATTATAAGTAAAATACTTTTACAAATTACAGAGTGATTATTCCAAGCATGCTGACTCCTACTTTTCTTCTTCAACAATATTACAGTTATTCAAACTCTGATACTTGGAATTATTTTTAAATATATACTTTTTTAATATTTTCAAATTCTTAAAATTTTTTGTATTACTTATAAAGAGTGTTCCGTGGATTTGTGGAGATACAAACTTCTGTTTTCAGCTGATAACACTTCCTTTTTAGGGTAAATTATAAAACAAATAATTTTTCTGAAAATGATGACGTACCTATATTCGAATCAAAATTCAATGAGTAGTTTATGAATTATTAATTTAACTTTATGTGCCGTTGAAGTAACATTGTTACTGCGGACTTGTGTTTATTTTGTACAGATTGTAAATATTCGTTTTCTTAAAAAAAAAAAACTTGGTGCGGTATTAAGGATAATGAATCCATGGTAATATGTTTGGAAGGTATAGGGGCATATAGCTAATAAAATAGCTAATAGCTAAAACTAATAACTAAAATAGCTAATAAAATCACCATATAGGTGATTTGAAAACTTAAGTGATCTATATTAATCCATTAACATTAATATTTTGTAAAAATGGTCTTAGTTTAATAAAATATCCTAGATTCAACATTACATCTACTTTATAATTTTGTAAATCCACTTTTAAGGACTATATAATATAAACATTTTAATAACTGAGAAGCTACTCGTTCAAAGACAAAAATATTCAAGAATTTGAAAATATTGTCTTTAAAGTTTATAAGTATACTAAGAAATGTCAAAAATCATAATTTTAATAAATTATTTAAGGAAAATATGGAAGTAAGCATGGTAGGTGCAAACGAAGATTAAATCGTTGAAAAATATTAAAATTTTGTAAGGAAAAAAACTGCAAAAATAATTTTCCGGTACCGGGAATCGAACCCGAGCCTCCTGGGTGAAAGCCAGGTATCCTAGCCACTAGACCATACCGGATTAATGGGAATTGACTGTAAATTGTTATTATTTAAAACTTTAAACCATATGTTAACATTTCTATATCATTTTTTACAGAAAATAATGTTTTTTTTAATATTATCAAGTGTCTCTATTATAACAAACAGAAATTACATAATTGTATTAAAATGTCGATAGGCCACAGAATCTACCGCCTTAAAATTGTAACATTTTACGTGGGTACGAACTAGGGAGGTATATAGGTATACGACTATACTCATAACTTGCATAAAAAATTTAAATAGGTATGATAAAAAAAAGCAACGTAAGAACACAAGTAATGATCTAATCAGATAATCTAAACTTCGAGTTCGATAATTGGTCAATTCTCTTTAATATTAAAGCTAAAACAGCACAAAGGGACTAGCTGAACGCAAATTTGCCATGTTGCGCGTATGATGCGTGTCACAGAGAGAAAACAAAATATTATGTTAAACAGGTAGAGCACTGACATGAGAGGGTACCCACATTTTTGTTTATTACTTAATATTATCAATTTATTATATTTTTTTACTTTATTTACAAAAATGGAAAACCGCGGTAAAATACACTAAAAAATAATAACTAATACCTGCAAAACACGACTTAGTATCTATAGGTGGGTCTACAAGTATATACATACTTAAATTTTTTAGTTATAGCAAAAAAAAACCAAAGGTAATCTATCCAACAATTACCAGAAAATGTATGTATACGAACAAATCTATCGAATCTATTTAACGAACCATTCTCTTAAAATAAATATGCATCATATATTATACGCTTAATAATATGTATATTACAGTGTACTACACAAAGCATAATCGTCCTCTTTTTTTCTCCAATAATGTAGTTTTTCAAAATCTGATTTTTGGATTTTTTAAATGTTTTGTGTTCTGTGCGTAGGTACTTGCACCCGAAATTACGCACTTATCGTTTTTTCATATACGAAGAAATATAATATAATGCATCAATTATAGTACAAGAAAAAAGTAAAATGAATAGGAAAGTACCATTTCATCTTATAATGAACAATTGGATAAACGTAAGTTGCAAGGATGTGACAAAAAAATACAATTTATCAATTGATAATAATAATTTCATAATTATAGGACGTCACACCCACACGACGTGTTGTCTCCGTCTTATAAAAACGTACAATATGGCAAAATTGCGTTCAGTAAAACCAATTTTGTGTTAGATTTTAATATATTAGAGTGAATCGACTTATGATCAAACTTAAAAGTAAGAACATTATTATCTGTGATCCCTCGTTGATTTTTTATGAGCCGTATATATACTATATAGAAGAAATCATTTCTAAATTTTCAATTTTGAAAGTAATCTCTTGTAGCAAAAGCAAATCGGATTTAACTGGTACTTTGAAGGGTTAAAAGTAAAAAATTCGCAGTTTCTTTTCTAAATAATCGTAAAAAACAAAACAAAGAAAACGATTTAAGGTAAAGCGGTAATTTTTACGCAAGACCTCGACGGGTAAAATATTTCATTTCGCCACGCCACTGCTGACATCCTCTCATTTCTTAACACATTTTATATAATTTATAACTGCTATACAAATCGAATCGAAGTATCTACCTATTTCTTAAAAGTATTGAAGGACAATAAAAGTATATAATCTAATATAGTTTTCATAAACTTGTTCGTATATCTACTATATCTACCTACATGGCTACATTTCAATTCGGATTAAAATTTGAAATATCACATACCTAGGTAAATAATAAATAATAATGAATAAATAAATAAATAAATAATAATGATATACGTAACAGGTACTATAAACCTAAAGGTGTAAGTCATTATAGATATTTATTGGCTGTATTATTTTGATATATTTAATATTATGTTCAATCGCGATCTACCTCTCGTCGATGACGGTTGTTCTATCGCCAGTTAATCGCTCCAGAGTTGCACTTTATTACTGTACGTAAAGCCGGATTTACACGATGATAGTAAAACGCGATAGTTGCTATCGTGATAATGCCTGATAGTTACTGTCATGAAAGTGAAGTATCCATACGCTTCAAAAATTATGGTTTACTATCAAATATAATATCATACATGATAGTTGATTATGTATTTGTAATATTTGTATATTATAAAAATGTGTTTTTTTATTTAAATCATAGTTTTTTAAATGCAATTTATAGCTTTTCATAAATTGTATCAAAAATCAAAATGTCAGACGAAGTGATATACAGAATTATTCGCGTGGTTGAGGAGTTAATTGCCGTTAAAAGAAAAAGTGAAAAAGAAATAGAATGTGGGTAAAGAATTGGATTCTTAGAAGACGAAGTTTAGGGGCCTCAAATATTATTAAAATAATATTTTGAAAAATACAATCGAACATATGGGCTGATGGGCTATCACCTATCACGATAGTATGGCGCAATGATAGTTTACACGATGATAGAACGATAGGACTATCACGATAGAACTCCCAACTATCATGCATGCTTGATATTGTGATAGCACTATCGCAATAGTTCGATAGTTACGATAGTTACGTTTACATGATGACACTCTTACGAGAGAAGCTATCACGATAGCAACTATCGCGTTTTACTATCATCCGTTAAATCCGGCTTAAATAAAACAATCTAACTATGCCGTGGCTGACTAGCGGCAACGGCCGCCTGCTCGGTCAAAAATCTGTGCAAAATAAAATACGTTCTACACTTGCTTCAACCCACCACTCAAACCTCGAATTCCAGGAAGTCAAACACAGGAAGAACCGTAAGTCTACCTCTGATACTTCAAATTCACATAATATTCCAATTTCTTCAAATCTACAACATATCATAACAAACCATCCTGTCCTCAATACGAACAACGATATTAATTTCACGTACGATAATGACGCAATTAACCTTTCATCAAAACCCGCGGACGTTACTACGAACACTACCTCGTCTAACACGATTGCTACCGCTGCCATACATACAAAATATAACTCTGATCAACTCCTCAAATTCTTCGATACTAATTTCGTCGGTACGCCTGTAATTATCATCGAATTTATTGACCCTAATGCTTCTACCTGGTATCCGTTAAAGTGGGCTAAACTCCTTAGCTCTAACTTTTTTGACATTGGCAACATTAAATCTAATGGTCATAAAAAAGTTAGATTAACTTTCGACTCCATTTATCACGCTAGCATATGCCTCGAATGGATTCTCCTCGTCGAACACAAATTGTCGGCCTACATACTGTCAACTTTAATTTTTTCACATGGCATTGTCAAACTTGATACCTCCTTTTCAGAAGTCTTCTTTTGGAAAGGTATAAAATGCGATGTACCCATCATTGGCTTCAAATGAATCGCCGTCAATAGAGATGGTAACCTCACCTTGATTCGCATTGTAGAAATTAAATTTTTGTCCACCAAAATTCCAAATTTATTATCAATCTTCAATGTTATTTTCGATGTTTCTTCAAGTGTACGCTCACCTCTTCAGTGTAACAAATGCCTTCGATTTGGCCACACCTCAAAATTTTGCCGCAGCAATTCAAGATGTAGCCATTGTGGTGAGAGCAATCACTCCATTGACTAATGTCTTATTGTACAAGCCGCCGAACCTCGCTGCTTTTTCTGCAGCCTCCCCCACCTTTCCACCGATCGCAAATGTCAAGAATGGGAATTTCAACGCATTATCAAGAAAATCATGGCCACTGAAAACATTTCATACCGCGATGCCATTAACTTTAAAAAACAACACCAGATTTTATTAGCTTACAGCTATTCTAATATTATTAATAAACAGCCTATGATTACTCCAAAAAATAATCCTCCTCCCTCTCTCCTTTCAAGCCAACATTACTCACCAATTGTCACTGAAACTAACCACACTCATTACCACTCTCCAAGTAAAAGAAAGCATTTATCTCCCCCTCAGGTTGGTAAACACTTCAATCTTCCCGCCTAAAAAGATTTTTCTTCTCTAATGGCTCATTTTGGACTATGTCGTGAATAACTGCTCGAGAAAAGAGCCTCCTAACCTTAATACTGATCTCACGTGGGTTAAGACCCTTGCTACCAACTTAACTCGATCTTTAATTAATACTCGTATCACCTCACAAACTTCTAGCTCTATTTATAATCTAATCGAATCCTCTCTTCTAACCCTCTTAGCAATACCCAATGTCTCTACCTTATCTCAACCTTAACTAATTCCTGTAAAAACTTTTCATCTAATTCTCACTATAACATATAACCTCTAATTTAAATCAAATTTTTATGGATTTACCCAACATTCTACAATGGAATGTTCGTAGTCTTCCAGCTTGCTCCTCCTCCATTCAACACCACCTTTCCTCCTCTAAATGCTCTATAGCTCTTTTGTCCGAAACCTACCTTTGGCTCCTACCTTCCAGGAAATTTAATATACCACACTTCAACCTATTCAGGTCCGATCGGCCTAATCGCTATGGTGGTTCCGCGATAGCTTTACACACCTCCTTAAACGTCCGAGTAATAGATTTGAATCCAACTCTCGAACAATCTTTTCGCGATTACAAAATTGATTCAATTGGTATCGAAATATCAAACTTCAAAAATCTCCCAACAATTGCATTCTGGTCATGGTACATCCCCAACGATTTCAAAATCTCCTTGGCGCTGTGGGAATCTTTTTTCCAACTAGCTAGCAGAAATTGTTTTATTGTAGTCGACATTAATGTCCACCGCCCTGCGTGGGGCTCCTCCTTCGCGTCCAGGCGCAGTAATATGATTTATAATACCATCAATTCCTTAGGACTTTGCGTCCTAAATTCTGGTGTCGCCATTCATCTAGGTAGGCCCAACTGCCCCAATTCTGCTATTGACATTTCTTTCTGTTCTCCCAACCTAATGAGGTCCTCGACATGGTTGACCTTGGCGGATCCACATGGTAGCGACCATTTTCCTATTTTAATTTCACCATCTTCTAACAATCATACCACTACAAATACTCCTAGAAATCCTTATCCTAATGTCAACTCTACGTTAATGCCAGCCTTGCAATTTAACCTAAACAAAATGGATTGGAATTTATTCTCCGATCTTATATCCAATAATATTACATCAATAGATATCATGTCATATTCGGTTGAAGCTTACAACCAATTTATTCAAATCATATTAGACTCTACCAAACTATCCATTCAAATCAAACCCAAAAACAATAAAATCTATTCTCCCTCACCTCCTTGGTGGGATTCCACTTGTACCGAAGCTGTCAAATATCGGAAAATGCTATTCCAAACATATCGCCGCTCTGGTTCCATTCATGGTTTTTATAGATACAATAATGCTTGTTCCTATACGACTCGTCGACTTAAATCCAAAAAATTATACGCCTGGGAAAAATTCTGTAACGATCTCAATCCTTCCTCTTCCATTATTTCACTGTGGCAAACCGCCAAACGTTTTCGCAATTGCATTCATCCTCTTACTCGTCCTCATAATGATGAGTGGTTTAACGATTTTTGCTTGAAAGTTGCACCTTGCTATGTTCCTTCAGATGCAGAAACTAACCACGACCCCTCAACCTCATATTCACATTTGTCTCCTGTCCACTGTTTAAGTTCACCTTTAACTTTAGGCGAGCTAATCAATGCTATTTTCTCGTGTAAATCCGCTGCCTCTGGCATTGATTGCATATCTCCCCTAATGGTAAAACACCTACCCACCAACACCTTAGAACTTTTGCTCAAAATCTTTAATAATTTAATCGATTCTAATCTCACTCCCAATTTCTGGATTGTTTACAAAGTTATCCCGATACCTAAAGTCCACTCAAACAACTCTTTTCGCCCAATAGCTTTATCTTCCTCGCTCTGCAAAGTAGTCGAACATATTTTCAAAAATAGACTTGATTGGTGGTTAGAATCTAACTCGATACTACCCGACAACCTCTATGCCTTCAGACGTGGAATTGGTACTACTGACTGTCTGGCCAACTTCATTAGCGATATTTATAAGTCCTTTAACAATAAAAAATTTCTTATTGCCACCTTTATAGATATTCGAAGTGCCTTTGACTCCGTGAACATCCCGCTTTTAATCTCTCATTTATATGCTTTAAATCTTCCACCCTCTTTCACAAACTTTATTTCTCGACTTTTTTCTCACAGAACTTTACAGTTTATCTTCCCCTTTGGCTCTATCAATATACGTTCTACAACTACCCGCCTACCTCAAGGCAGTTGCCTGAGCCCAATTCTTTTCAACATTTATATGTATTTTATAGTCAAATGTTTAAATTTTCTTAATTCCAGTTGCCTTGTATATGCAGATGATATTGTTATTTATTCACACAACAGGCAAATCGATTCTGCAATTACCTCCCAAAATGATGTGCCGCGCTCATTGTATAATGTTCTATTATCTTCATATTTTTCTTCATTTTCACAACACACTGATCCAACTTTCTAAGATTCATTTCCAATTCTTGGTGAGGATCTCACCTTTCTACTCTTTTACTTATGTACAAATATGTCGTACGCGCCAAGTTTGATTATTGTTGTTTCTTTTCAGGCTCTTCTGCCCTCTCACACCTTAATAAAATCAATAAACTACAAACCTCTTGTTTAAGGTCCATAATTGGTGCCTTAAGATCCACCCCGTCTCCTGCCATTGAGGTCGAAACGTCTTGTCAACCACTTCACATAAGAACTAAATGGCTCACCAGCAAATTTTTACTAAAACATTTATCAAAAAAAGACTCCTACATTTTTAACTCCTTCCTTGAAGTTTACTATTCTTGGCGTTATGTCCCAATTTCTCTCCCAGTTCTCACTCTTACAACACATTCTCTTATAGCCACGCGTAATTATATTATCCAAACAAACTTCCATTATACCTTATCATCCAACGTTGTGAACAACATCTTTCTTGACTTTATCCATAATACTTTCCCACTTTTCATTTTAATCTTCACTGATGGTTCTGTGTCTCCCATGTCTGCTGACTACTCCTTTTAGATCCCCGAGTTTCACATTTCTTTCTCTAATAACCTCCCACCCTCGGCATCTTCATTTACTGCAGAATGTTTTGCTATAATTGAAGCACTCGATTAAATCTTAACCTTACCAACGAATAAATTTCTGATCGCTACCAACTCACTTCCTTGTCTTCAAGCTCTCTCTTCCACTGCTTTCAAATCCCAAATTTCCTCCCTCATAAT
This sequence comes from Pentalonia nigronervosa, assembly GCA_014851325.1. Taxonomy (NCBI): domain Eukaryota; kingdom Metazoa; phylum Arthropoda; class Insecta; order Hemiptera; family Aphididae; genus Pentalonia; species Pentalonia nigronervosa. The sequence continues at coordinate 67,084 of JACXSJ010001334.1, forward strand.
CACTATCAAACGCATTTTACTTAGTTTCACTATATCTGGCATGGATATTCAGTTCCTATGGGTTCCGGGCCACATTGATATTGCCGGTAACGAATTCGCCGACAAATTAGCTTAGTCTTCGTCTTCTTTCAGACGTCCCCCAAACGTACAAATTCCATGGTCAGATTTTACCTCCATTCTTAGGTCCTGTACATCCAACCTATGGCTTAAACACTGGGGTTCACTTCCACTCCACTTCGCTACATGGTATAGAAATATTTCTCCATCCATTTTACCACTACCCTAGTTTTACAACCTTAATCTCTCCAGAAAAAGTATTTCATCGTTTTCCCGCCTTCGTTTATGCCACACACTACTCCCTTCCCATTCTTTCAAACTATCGTAGAATGATTCTCCTCTCTGCATACTCCACTTAGACCCTATGGCTTATGATATTAGACACCTAATCTTCTATTGCCCTAGTCTATCAACTCAACGAGATCAACTTTTCTCCTTTTTAAACTCTTCCAACATTCCCATTGATACCAAAAGTATCTTTTCAACCCAACAAAAAAATATTTTGTACACTTTATACTTTTTCAACCATACAGGCTTTTTAATCTAATCAGACTTTTTTCTCTTCTTTCTTATTTATATCTTGTACTTTATGTCACTTAATTGTTGAAACTAATTCTATTACAAAGTTTAAATAAAAAAAAATATATATATTATGTAGAATTGTAAACACAATTAACGACGAAAATACAACATACCTACATAATGATATAATATATATTATATATAAACCTATATAGACAGATATAGGTTATAGGTAGTGTAATGACTATACAAACAATTAATAGTAGGTTAGTCTTGTATATTATACGATGCACCTACCTATAAGCTGTAAGTTATAGGATATATACATTTAGTAATTAATATTCTAACAACACCATTTTGTCTAATATTCATTTATTCTAATATTCAAAGATGAATCCATGATCCACATTAGATATAAATATTAAAATATAACATACCCATAATAAAACTGAAATATATTATTAAAATATTAAAATACCCGTAAAATATAAACTATGAAATCGTAAGATAAATTACATTGCATAGGTAATTATATCTCTGGACCACAGTTATCCATAATAGGCGCAAATAGCCTACATTTTTGAGGTGGACTCAATCCCTCCCCCACCCGGTAACATTGCTTAGCACATCAGAATATTAAAATTTTAGTACTAATCACTATTTTTAAATATAGTAATGATTGATACATTTCATTAGAGTGTACAAGTATCCTTATTGTATTAAAGCTTCAAGTCATAGTACATTAAATAATGACCAAATTTATTCTATTAAATTAGTCAAGACTTAGGTTATTCAGTCGTACATTTCAGTAAGTATTCAATTGATTTTATCGAGTTGTATTAAATTGTAATACACATATTTTATATATGTATCCAACTTACCAATACAAAGTAAAGAGCAAAAGCAATTAAAATTTAACACATTCGCCGCCAAGGCCACATTTCTAAGTAACCAGGTCAGCCTAATGTAAACAGGCCCTTAAAAAAATGTATACAAATTAAAAATTCTAATAATAACTTTATCTGAAGGCAAAATAAACTGTAAACCAATTAAATTTACCACAGTAACTATCTGTGACAACACGTATATTGTATTTAATGCATCCATTGGTGTTAAAATGTATTTTTTATCTAATTTTACACATATTTGATTCAAAAATGAACTGCAGAAAAAAGTTTTTCACATGTTAAATAAAGAAACACAGAATATGGATAAAATTGTATAAAGTAACGGAAGACTGATTTCCAAAAATTATTTAATGATAGAAAATAGATTTTTTTTTTTAGTTATGACGAAAGATAATGTGATGGTTATATTATAACTTATAATTAACGTGAATTATAAAATTCTGAATTGAATCCAATTTATATAAAATTAAAAGTTATATATTGCAACGGGTACGTACCTAAAACCTATACAAAATATTCATTGGTGCCAGAAAAAGGGGTAAAACTTTTTTTCCATTACAACATAATTTTATAGCGAATTGAATTTGTTATTTTTGTTTCTCAATAAATATTTTGTTAAAATATTTTTTTTGCAATATTTCTGCCCTAGGGTTATGTTAAAAACTCACCTCCCTTTTGTGATATTATTGTATCAATATTTATGATTTTTTTGTTACATTTTTTTTTTGATTTCAAAATATTGTTACAAGCGGTTGCTGCTGTTTCCAATTTTTTTTCTATATATTGTATTAAAGTTGAGTTATTTTTAGAATTTTTCCAGTAAGCCCAAAATCAAAACCAAATTCTTCATTTTTAAACTTAATTGCTATTATATTTCTAGGATTAAAAAATAAAAATCCTTATAGACTATAGACTGTTTCCACTACAACAGTATACTACATAATATTTTTTTTTTTCAATGCATTTGTCTGTGTGGCTGTGCCTTAATGTTTCTCTTGCCAATTATTGTAATAATAAAATATGTATATAATAATATAATAGAACATCAAAGAACATCCCCTACATTTTTTCAATGCATACAAGATGTACTGATTTGCAATATGTATGAGAGTTTTAAAAAGTAGATTGGTTTAAATGATAATTGATAATCATTGCATAATTCTACAAAAAAAAATATATATTGATAGGATAATATTTTTACGGATATTGGTATTACATATTTTATCTATAGCACCTATAATATGTAGTATCTGCTGAATTTTTAAATTACTTTCATTTGAGACTTTTCAACGTTTTTTATTTAGATTTTACTTTTTACTACTCATTAGTTCTGTTTAAATAAAAATATCATAATTATCTGTCCAATGCCAATGTAATTTTGTCCACAAAAACACACTCTACAGGAATAATGATCCTGTCCAGTATAATCGACTAAATCTTGATTTTTAACTACTAGAGGGTAATATTCTACAGACTACATGGAACTCCGTTTTCCAATTTATTAATCTCAAATTTTATAATATATTTTTAAAAATAACACAATTTTAAGCTTTTTTTACAATTTATTTTATACTATTATTTAAAATGAAATAAAAAATCGGAGTTCAATGCAGTTTGTAGGAAGTCATTTTCTTTCAGTTAAAAAAATAGTTATCAAAGTCCGACAATCAAAAATCCACAAAGTAATTTTTGTTGATGTAATACACTCTATCAACCCCTCTTCTCTTAAAAGGTATCGGGCAGTAGATTGGTAGAAAGTTTTATAATTTAGGTGGCAGCTATAACACAAAATATAATTTTAAAATTTTATAAAATTCAAGATGATTAAAAAAATTGTCACTGGGCCTCTTAAGTATAAAATATAAACATTTCATTGTCAACATTATAGGCAAATATTAAACAATACAATATTTTTATATCTCCCATAGTTATCATAGTTACATCTCGGATAGTCTTAAAGTCATAATACATGTTCCATTCGTTCAACTTTTTAATAGTTGTCTGTGAATATTATTTTATTGACTTTGAATACAATAATACATAATTTATTTTTTAGGTGGATACCGAAACAGACTTCCATCACTGGACAACAACCATTGCAGGGCAACTCCTGAGTCAAACACCATTGGATGATGTCAAATATCTCGACATACTCGGCATTGTCACTGACCATCCACCATTTCGACAATACTTGTCAACAAATTCATTAGTGACATCTGTATCCACACACAAAAAAACCAGCTTGGATATGCAAGAAGTCAACAATAACCATATGCCTTTGTTTAGTTCACGCATGTACAAGAAGAATGTTTCACATTTGCCAGACTTGATTCAAGAATGTGAACAATTGCGTAGATCCCCCGTCAACGAGTTCTCAAACCTAATACCAGTTAAACAGAAACGCAAGATATTCGAGGAATCACTCACTTGCTCTTCAAAAAGTGTGGACAATTTACATGATCTTTCGTCTCATATAACAAACATTAAGTCTAGGTCAATGAACAATTTGGATTTGAGAGCTGTGCCAGTGAAAGACATTTGCAGATATTTCGAAAGCAGATTTAATACTAATGAAGACAATACCATAAAATTCAGATCACTGTATTAACTGATATCTAGTTAATAAAAGTGAGTTGTGGGTGTTGTAATGTTTATTGTGTAAAGACATTTAGATGAAAAAAAATGTTCCAAAGATTTATGAAACTATTATAATATATTACTTAATGTATACTCTTAGTCATTAATAAATAATTTTGTTTTCAAATAAATAAAAAACAATCAAAAGTTTTGTAATTTATACAAATGTTGAGCTAAAAATAATAATTAACATAAATATTTGCGTTCTTAACAATATCAAAAACAAATTACAATTTAAATTTCATGTTAAAAATGAAAGAAATTGTATACATGGGTAAAAAATCAAGTTGGCGCACTTTAATAATCAAGAATAAATTACTCCTACATTAAGGACTTATTTTTTTATTTAATGACTATTAATATTTATGTTGTTCTGCACATAAAGTGATTATTACAAGAATACATCTACTTCATTGATATTATAATATAAATATATAATATTAATTTGTCAAAACTACAACTTCAGTACTGAAACTATAATTAAATGATAAATAGATAATTTTAATCACGAGCGGCAGAAACATATAAATGTATACCTGCTACAGGTACTTATGAGACAATAATAATAATAAAAAAATTTATTTTGCACAATTTTGAAATCCATTTATAAGCACCGATGGTAGTACAAGTGCTTATCGATTAAAGGATAAGGTATCTGTTGGTTAATGTTGAACTTCATTGATTTACCCTGCTAGTCTAAAAAAAAAAGATAACTCATTTTAACAATTTCAAAAAATGTTTCAATAAAAAAAAATAAACATTAGTTTGATTATTTACCCGTAATTAATAAAGTGTCTTTTGATGATGAATTTAGTGAATCCTCATACTTGCAATGTGCCAGATCAGACAATTCCTCAAAATGCTTCTGTCGTTTTCGCACATTCCAATGTAGACATTCAGCCAATGAATCAAACCAGTCAGATATTTGGTCTTGAGCACATATTGATGGTAACGAAAATATAGATGTAGTTACTCGTAAGCTGTAAATTAAATATTTATTAAACTACTTAAATGCATTATGGCAATTACTTAAAACACATTAATAGAAAGCAAATATTCATGCAAACTGATACACATGGTTATCATTTTCATATGTCCTAAAATAATTTATATACATAATTGTAATAGGTTGAACGGTTAAAACGTGCAGCATAAATAAATGTAGATTATGTGTTCAATAACTTGACAATTATATTTGATATGATTAAAAGTACATGAATTAGTAATTGCTGAAGTCTGATAAGTGATAACATATACCCTGATCCTTTTCCAACATTTATTAGATAACTTACAGAATTCAAATTTCAAATTTTACTGTGCACATATTATCCATCACCAAATATTATTCTACATTTTTTATTGACCGACCTATCATCTGCACACAATTCCTGTTGATTTCGGCCGTCAAATGAAACCCAAGCTGTTGATCTCGCATCTGGACTCAACATTATCTGCAAAAAATATCCAAACCTGCTATATCAATAACAATATTAAAATCCACATAGAATTAAAAGAAACTTAATACTTAAACACATAAAATAAAAAAAAAAAACTATTTTTAAACTAGGTAATTACATTTTGTTTTATCATCATTCACAGAAGGCAATTTATATTTCAATAAAGTTTAACATTTATTATACTATATTTGATTAAAGTTTCTTAAACGAAAATAGCATTAATTTTAAATACTAAAATGCTAGTTAACTAATAACACTTTTAACAAATATTTAATTTGTATTTTAAGATAACCATGTGCACCTCAAAAGCATTTAAACAAATACAAGCTTTGACAAAAACAACAATGTAAAATTCATTCCAAATGTATAAATAGTAACTACTCCATTTTTCTTTCCTATCACAGTATTACCTATTACCGTGAGAAATTTCTTGCCGATTACGACCGTCAAATGAAACCCAGGCCGTATTGAGGCTATCTGGTGATACTGTTATCTATATAAAGAAACAAAACATATCCTAACTCTATTGTTCTAGTAACCATTATACTATTAAATAGTAAAAAAGTATAAAATGAAATTTTAATAACTTATAAACTGTAAAAAATTAAAATTAACCAAAATATGTAAAGAATTCCATACCATGAATGTGAATAAATACATTTTTAATTTAATTATCATAAATAATAATTAATATTGAAAAAATTAACCTACATAACACGTGAAACACAATTTTGATAAAAATTAGTTAACATAACTCAAAAGTTCAACCAGTGTAAATTTATAATCCAATACAAATGAATTTATTTTGAAAGTATTAACAAATTTTAAATTTGATTAAAATTAAACTTAAATTAATGTAACAATTATGATCATTTGTCTATGGAAATGTATCATGATCAATTGAATGAATATTAAATATTGTACCCATGAACAGTGAACATAGATAATTTGTTAAAGTTGCATATGATTTGAACACAATTTCAGATTTAAATATAAAAAATAGAACTTCAGTTTCATAAAATATTCTACAGAACTATCATTTTTTTTTTAATTTAGATAAATTTATAAAATAGAAATTGATTTATTTTCAATTTTTTAATTGCATTTACACCATGATTTTACAATTAATTTTACACTTATTATTCAATAATATTTTCAAGATTTATAATGACTGTTGAAAGATAACTTACAATATCCCTACAATTTTTAATTTTTAATACACCTTTATCTCTACTTCAGTTTAAAATTTATCTTTGTTGGTTAATTATGTTTATTTTTCGACTTATATAAAGTAAACTATAATATTAGAAACAACTGACACTATATTATAAATTATAATAAATGTTCTTGAATATAGTACAATATTATAAATAAATGGGTTTATTAGTCATTATACAAAAACATCGGCTTTAATATATAAAAAATAATCAACATATTAATAGGAACCAAGGTTATAACTACCAACAATTTCTTATTAAATTCAATTTTTTGATATAGAATTTACATTCTATAATATATATTACAGTCTGTATATTTTGCAGTCTGTATATTTTGCAGTCTGTGAATTCTAATAGTTACCAATGATTGTAGAGATATATAAATATAAATATTTTCTTTAATTGTCAAAAGTTTATTAATACACATATTCAATGTAAAAATTATCATTATCAAATAATTTGACAGTCCTGTCATATTCTTACTATTTGATTGTTTAAAATGCTATTGAAGAAATACAAGTTGTATGAATATTTTATATTTGAAAGTTTGAACAATTTCCATACTATTTGGTCTAACTCTAAATTCAATATTTCTAACTGTTCTAAGTTTTAACTATCTAAATTAAATTAAATTTACTCAAAAGTTTAAAAACAATCATATAGTGATAAATAAAAATATTCTAATCAAGTATTTAATGTTAGTGCCTATTACTAACTATAGTATAAATTAATAGTGCCTGTTACTAACTATATTATAAACTAAACGTATGTTTGTTTATTTGTATGAACAAAAAATGCACTAATGTAAAAAACTATGTAACTACTTAATAATATTGAATTTAAAATTGCTCATTTATTTTTATCACTAAGTGTGGAATTCTTTTTAAAAAATAATTTACTTTTAATTCAACACCAGCTGGTACTACTATTGGCCTGAAAGACAAAGAATGAGGACATATGGGTGTCACCATGATGGCTGGAACACTTGGATGAATCATTGAAGCTCCCGCTGCAACTGCATAAGCTGTGCTTCCAGTTGGTGTTGAGACAATCAAACCTAATTACAAAATAAGCTTTATTAAATAAACTATGATAATTTAAATATATAAAAAACGCTAGGATACAGAGTAAAAGAATTTTAAAAAAAATCCATTGAAATCTCTTACATTGTAAAATATACGTCTTTATTTATTTAGTTTCAAGTAATTGAAGTTCTATTATACTAAAATCATAAACTTTAAAAAGTTCTATCACTAAGAATTGTCTAAAATTTGTTAACTAATAATTTGTTTTTATGATACTAAAAAATAAAGAACTACCTATCTCAGATACCATGCTTTATGTGAAAACAAATTTTTAAAAGATTTAAATTAATATACATTATAAGATCTTATAATAAATAATACATTGTTTAAAATATTTTCTTTTCTTTAATATGTACTACAATAATGATTGTTGTACCTAAATTCTGTTAAACTTAAGAAACATACTCAACAGCAACCAGTTTTTATCAAGTGGCAGTCAAACAACATCTATTTGTAACCTCTAATGAATTAACCATCTTACATCCTTGTGCTCAAGTTGGCCACAGAGTATATATTTTAAGTTAAACAAAATATATATCTTAGGAAATCAGAAAAAAACCCACAGAAATAGAAGCTCATACATGTACCATATAATTATTATACTATTTTATAATATTTTGTTACTTATACTGTAGCATAGAATAAACCATAAAAGATTAGAATGATTTAGAATTTATAAATTAAATAAAATTTACTTTATTTAATTCCGTTAAAATATCAAAATGTTTATCAAGAATTAGGTAATAAAAATATAATTTATTGTAAGGTATATATTGTATACCTCTTCATGTATCTAAACCATTACATAAGATCAAACTTGAACAAAAAAGAAACAAATAAAAATACAAAATAAATGTAAAGCTCATGTAATTTAAAATTTTATTTTTGGTGGGTTATTTTTCCGTGATTCATATTAACATTTTCATTTTGTTATTAATTAATTTGTAACCCACAAATTAATAGCCGTAATTGTATTACAATGTAAATTTTAATGAAATTTAATACTTAAATAATATAACTTATGCATTTGATACACTTTAAAAATATAATATAAGAAAACACTGATCAAGTATTTCATTTAATAAAAAAATGTATTATTACCATCTCCTTGGACAGATGTTATGTATTTTCCATCTAAAAACAAGTCAATATTTGAAAGGTATGGTGATGGTCCACGGTCAATAACCACTTCGTTAAGTACCAGTAAATTTTGCTGAGGCTTTTCTTTGTCTTCATTCTTTCTAACAATTATGCACCTAAGTCTACTACGTAATGTTAACGCAGCATGTCCTTCAAGAACATTGGTCACTTGCTGTTGGAAATTATCAAACTTAAAAGGCGTCAAAAAACCTAGAGAGCCCAAGTGAAAGGCCATAACTGGTGGTACTGATTGCTAAAAGAAAAGAAAAAAGTACATTTCAATAAACAATAATGACAAAATAATAATTTTGAAATTACCTGAAACAAAAGACTAGCGTAGAGCAGAGTACCGTCCCCGCCTAAGCAAATAATGAAATCTATTTTGTCCGTTAGATCATCTTTGCTATCTTGGAAAGAGTTTAATTTCTCTCGTATTTCCATGAAGTCAGAATTACTAGAGAGCATTGTGTCTTCCATCACAGAATGTTCCACAAATACTATCATGCTTTTTTCCTAGGATAAATGGACATTTTTAAATAAATATTGGCATTACATAGATTGAAGATATTTGTACTTGTATCAGCCATCTGACGAGTTCAATGAATGGTGGTAAAACAGACATATCTCTAACTTTTTTTATCACCAATACGGACAGAGGATTTTTGGACCACGTCAAACGTTGACTGGCCGGGTCTTGAATTGTTCTAGACAAACAGAAAAAAATAAAATAAATACACAATAACGACCACTGGCTGTGCACATTAACCATACAATTAACTTACGTGATCAACGCAGAAGTTTTCATGATGCGGCCGCATGGTCCAAACTGTTGGACAGGGCTGGGGGCGTTCAGCGACCGCGTTCTCCTGAAAGAAAAAATGAAGTGTCCGTCAGTAAATGTTGTGCTGAGACAACACGGACGAGTCGTCGGGCCACATATTATGGAATGCATTTTTTACACAATTGTGTGTGTGAGTATACGCTTACGGGTCAATGTCGTCGACGACGACCGATCCCTTCATGTCGTTCATAACTACAGCGGTGCGTTTAATGTCCCGTTTCGCATGTCGGACACACGCCGCGAGGAGGAGCGATAAGGTGGTTTTAAAACGACGACGGATCGGGTCGTCGAGCGTCTTTGATATTTTCCACTTTGGGAAACCGAACCGGCGAACGAGCCACAGTGACAGTCCGCGGATGGGAATTATTCTCGAACGGAAATCGGGAAATCTTCAACGAAAGATATGAAATAGTGATAACTGATAAGCGTAAACTGTTGTTGTTGTGCATTGCCGGACTGCCGAACCGACGATCGGCATCAAGTAATAATACATTACATCATGATGTAATAATATCGTTATCACCGTTACCACATGGGTGCGTGTGTGGTCGTCTGCCGACAACGTCGCGACGTGTGTGGGACTTAATTTGTTAATCGCTAGAGCACGCTGAACTGCAGAGTGGCAGGTAAATTTCGTCGGCACACTCCAGACCGCGATTTCAGATATTATATCTGGTCAAAAGTTTTGACCAGCCTATAAAAAACCAAACCAAACAAAAAAAACAGAACGCGTTGCTCCCAAGCTAATTTCTACTTATATTTTTATCTCGATACAATTCCCATCTTGCATAACCTTATACGCGTATGAAAGAAAAGTAGCCTCATTGAATAGGTAGCAAAAGAGACGCAGAGGAGCTAAATAATTAAGGTTACTACCTTAGTGACGTCATTTTATATTTTTCCAGAGTCGTTGAACTTTGTGAATTATATCATGAAACACTACTGCTAAACTTTATTAAAAAATTGAAAAATTTTAAATAGTTACCTTCTGTTATAGAAGTTTTTCGAAATCACGGATAAATTTAAGAGTGATTATTTTGTTTTTTAATTTTTAGATTATAGTATCCACGTATAATATTTGTGGTAAAAAACTATAAATATTAATAATTATCGTGTCAAAAATGTTCTAGTGCTTATACAATATATTGTATTTCCTAAAAATTATAAAAATTATAGGCGCGTGTTATTTCACCAACAACCAGTGGACTAAAATTTTACAATCAGACAGGGGCAAATGCCCACCTAGCCACCCTAAAATGACGCCACTAGGCACTATAGATTTAAGAGATTTTAAGTATCTAATATATTTAAGATCTTAAATCGTGACAGACCTGAGAGGCATCAGCATATGGACCACGCAACAGCAATAATAATTTAATCAAATATAATACCTAATGTCCTAATAATATTATTAATTTCTAATTGAATATTTAGTTTCGGCTCTGTTAGTTTTACATTTAATAATATTATTGTTGGCAGTAATTATATCATCATCGATGTTCGATTAGTAGGCTCAATGGGAAGGAGGTTTGGACTTTTTGGAGTGCCCTGATACTAAATAAAATATATTTTTTATTCGGTTTTTTTTCAATGACGTGTACACTAACTGCAGTTGTGTGTCCAGCATACATTTTTTATGATAATCAATTGCTGTTAGATGAATTTTATGAGATCCTCGAGGGATCTCCAAGTATCCTTAGTGTTGAGCCTGAAGGTGTGATATAATATTAAATTGAACAAACCTAATTGAAAATATGTTTAGCACCAAACACAATAGGTGTAGACGTATTATATAATAGGTGTAGACGTATTATACCTATAGTGTATTATTGCACTAGTTTTTAATTAATAACCTTCGAAATTAATTTATTGTCTTTAAATGCAATAATATCGAGATGATGTCCTCGAAATATGTGATCCAACAAGTTTTAATACAAATGTTAACACGTACAACAATTAAACTAAATTTAAATAATGAAATGTATTTAAAATTTTTTATAAAAATAAATATGCATGTACCGATATTTACATAATAATTATAATTTATAGCAAAATCAAGTATCTACCTATACCCACAATGGCATAAATTCTATTTCGTTCTTAAATATTATCTACATATAGGTAATTGGTGCATATTAATTTATTAGTAGGTAATAAATAATAATAAATATATTATAGATATGTTAGGTAGATACACAAAATTAGATAGACAGGAAAGTGGACATAAGAAACAGTTGCAGAGTTTTGTTAGTTACTTCGCTAATGATTATTATATATTCTATAATAAATTATCGCACTCGAAAAACTTATTTTGAACGGATCTCATGGTGTATAAAAATTTTTTTTTAATATTCTCATTATTTCTCAATTACAATGAAAAGAACTCATTATCAGAATTCGTATTTTAATATGAATAGACTTTAGTTTTACTTATAGTTAAAAACTCTCGTAGTCCTAAACATTTGTTGACTTTTTTTTACGTATCCATAGAAACTAGTTAACTATAAACTAAAGAAATCAAAATACCTCCTATAAAAGATATAAAATAAACATACAATTTCTTTAAAATAGCAGTGAACATAATTTTATTTGATAAGACTATAAGAAGCAAAAAAATATATTCATTAATTCTATATCGATATTTTAATATTTACCTACGCTGATTATTACTATTATTAGTTAACAGCTACACTAATACTTCTTCATTCGTGTTACTATACCTAGTCTAATAAATATATTTATGATACATACAATATAAACATACATAACATAAATTTATATATATATAAATATTTTTTTTTTATTAAATGATTTTCATTTATATAGTTTGTAATTAGTGCAGTTGATAATTATAACTACATAGTTTATTATTGTGATATACATATTTTTATCAAAATTATATTGAAAAAAAAATACATCAATCATATTAAATTTGTGTACCATGTGAAAAATGTGCCGTAATTCACTAAATATATTTAGTATTAGATAAGTTGCTCACTTATTTAGTACATAATACCTATTTAAGGTACAAGATATCTACTGTCTAGTCTTAATTATCACATTCCATACCCGTCCACCTATAGTACTTGTACGTATAAACATATTTAAGACTCATATATAACTATTTGAACTTAGTAAATGGAAATAAGTACCTAATTCACTTTTACAGAGAACGAAATTCTTTATTTTGACTTTTTAGTTTATAGGTAAATAAAAAAGAAGGTACAATAAATTACAATAACTATATGTGACTTTCTAATACAGTACCTAATAAATAATAATATTATCCACATTGATACTTCAAAAAAAATTAAATATAAAAAATGCATTGACGAGACAACAAGACAAACGCGGTAAGACACTATAATACTATAAGTGATAAGTCTGTGAAAATTAATAAAGTATATAAATATATAATTGTAGTTTCTGTAAAATCGTCTTCCAAAAATTATAATTTAAAATATTAAATGTGTTTGGTGATCAGGAACAAGACAAAGACAGTTATACCTACTTGACTAATACTTATCCAAAATTGTAGTTTTCTATTACTATTGACTTACATTTTATTTATTTAATTAAACAGATCCAGTGATATGATCATATTAACGGTGTTTCGGTGTACACTGTGTAAAGAAAATAAAAGTTTCAATAGTATCTATATTTTTTAAATGTTTATTATTTATTCACTTTATTAGGCTTGGAAATAATTAAATTTTTTAATTTCTTATAATTATATAATATTTGGCACAAGAAGCCACTCATACTTTCAGATTCAAAAATAAAAATACTTAAATATGGCTAAAATCATTTCATTTTTTGCATACACTATATTGATTATTAAATATCGCTGGTTCTTATTTATTTTTTTTTATGACGTTGGCCATGATAAATTATATAATTGTATAATTATAATGGTTAAAAGTTTAAAAAAAAATCAACCACAATAAAATATTAATCTGTTGTACATTTGTACTTGAAGGTTTTTGAAAGAGGGAGTTTAAGATCAAGTACATTTTGTGGTTGTGTATCTATAACGGTTTTCCTGCCAACGTAAAATGTATCTGTACTTACATAATATTAGAAGATTTATACTTATTTTAATAAGAATTTAATGATTGTTAAATTTTATAAAAATGTAAAGTCATAAATTAAAAATCTAAATATACAACAATGGCGATTCGACCTTAGATCTATGCATTGTTTACCTAATAAAAGTCCGTTTCACGTATTTAATTCCCGATATAAGTTGTTATGATAAATATTCATCGAAAAAGTAGGCCAATCTCAAAAATGGTTATAAAATGACTTTTCTTCAATTTTCACTATACAGTATTGTATACTGGACACAAAATAACAGTGTTTTTATATAGATAACGGTCAAGAACTTCGTTATTATAATATTGTTGGCAAGTATCATTGTTTTTATAATATAATTTATTATAAAATCAATGTTAAGTACATGGTTATAAACATTATAGTATAATAGTATATCAGTCATACAGTTAATGAAACATTAAGACTATATTATATACAATAATGATAAATATATTACTATACTAAAGGTATATTATGTAGCAGCTCTTGCAGCCGTAATTAAATATAATATTAATTATTACAGACTAATATATTATAGTTGTATGAATTGCATAGATATTAATACTATTGGTATTTGCTATTCGCAGCTACAAAAACACGAATTTACAAAAAATTCTACTAAGTTCTTTGACGCTGCAATCGTACAAGCAAAGTTTTATTTTTTTCTTCTTATTATCTGTGTACGATTAAATAATATTTATTAACTATCATTAATTCTGTAGGTCGTAAGTGCAACAGAAAACTAGTGCATAGATTTAATCCATTATTCACCGAACAAGTTTTATAACACGATATAAATTTATAATTTATTTTTGTGTAAACTCTAAAGCTATTATTTTAATACCACTTTTATTTGATTTCTTTATGTCTATGTAAATAGGCCTAAATAGTAATATATAGAATATATTCTATAATATTGACAAGTGAATTATTCATCAATCATCACTAATAAATGGATATTTGTTAAATATATAGGTACACATCACGCTAAACGCACGTCGTGGTGGACCGTTCATCTGCTGCACAAACAAGGTCAACACACACGCAAATTATATATAATAACACACTCGCACGACACACACATCACACAATGTCAAGGTCTGTAATATTTATTGAAATTACTATTTGTTTTTTCGTTTACTAGCAATCGGGTGTGAGCACCGCACATAATAATAATAATACATAATATATAACATATCATCATTAATAACGTACTTATCATTACTGGATGTTAGGCATTAGTACAGTATGTACAGAATGGTTTACCAATTCTTATCATTTAAGAAGTATCTTGTGGCAATACAAACTTCTAAGTTTAAAATAAGAACCACCGGTTTTACTGAAAACCATTAGGCATATTTTTTTGAAAATTTATTGATGCATCCAAAATAGTGATATCTAAATCAAAATATTTGAACGAATAGTTTTCGAGTTATTAGGTACACTTTTATGCTAAGAATAACAACACTCAATAATTATTTCACATAAATTGGTATAAAATAGACATAGTTTTCAGTATAGTACTTATTAATCATTATACTCGGTTATTTGGACAATTTTTACAAACATAAAATAAGATATTAACTAATATAATTTTGATATCTTCGTTTAAGAATATGAGGGATATTCTTAAACCTATTTCCATCATAGGCTATTGTTATACTTATTCCTTAGTAGGAACCACGGTTATTTACATTAAAATGATCGTGGTAGGAACTTAAAGTTGTTTAATTCAGAAACTAGTTAAAAATTTGATTTATGTACATTAAAAACAAAATTAATCTACAATTTACACTTTTACAGTAAAAAATAGTAGTCTTCAGCTAAAAAGAAAGTTTGTATCGATACGGATTATAAAATTTAAACAACTATATAAATGATTTAAGTATTTAAAAACGTGGACTATGAGTAAAAAAATATATATTAGAATTTGATTAAATTCATTACTTACGGGAAAATTAGTGGTTTGGGGAGGGGGTTGGAGAATTCTTAATGATACCTCTTGATAGTAATGAGTTGGCACGAATTGAGTTGCGGACTTGTCCGTTAATTAAAATATCAAATACTACTGCAACCAACTGCAATAATAGTTTGAAGTTACATATTATTATAATAACGCGCACACTCGGTATGCGTGTGTACTGAACAAGTCAAATACCTACGATAATATATTTGCAATACGATTTTTATGCTGCGGGTTTGTCGGAGTAATAACTAATAATAATAATATATTTCACGATGAATAAAAAATATGCAAAACAACGAATGACCGTCGATATAATAGCAATAATACATACCTCAGTGATGCATATAATTATTATGTATTATTATATAATAATTATTGTCATCGTTTCAAAAAGTTTCATGCAATCAAATTTCACTATGCCTCGAAAATTATATACAATATTATGTGCGATTATAATAATTTAGGTACACATTTTTCGATAGAATTCACAGTATTTTGTATTCTTCTACCTTACGTCTTAACATGTAATATTAATGAAATATACGAGTTTTCGCGATGACCTCGCGTGTTTCCTCGTGTATTTGTTACTTCAATATTATAGGTCCTATATAATGTACATAAGAGTATAAATAATATATATAATACATTAAAATACATCTTAACGTCGTATTCGTCTCCGGCGGTTTTTTCCTGATTATAACATTTTCGGAAATCGTTATTTTATTATATAGAGAACCACAATAATAATTATTACAATTTATAAACGAATTTATAAATATTTTAAAATTTTAATTATCAATTAACATTATTTTAAGTATAGTCCGCGAATAGTAGTTATAATACAATGTTTTAAAACTAGGTAGGAGATGGTTGGAGGTGGCGGGCGTGTGTTTAAAGTCACATAGAAACTGAAACACGGCGAGATTTCCTGTATTAATATATAGCGTATTTACTGTGTAAGAAGTGATTCACCAAGCATGCTCACCCCAATATTTTCCTTTAATAATCAATTTATTCAAATTATAAGTTTTTAAATCTATTTGATTTTATTTATATTATTTATCTAAATCAAAATGTGAACGAACAATTTCTAAGTTATTAAAATGCATACTAAGGATTCAAATGGTTTTACAAAAATATGAAATAGATATAATGTTTAATCAAGTAAAATTTTAAGAAATTATAAAATGTTATCTAATAGATTAGTTTAATTAGTATATGTATAATAATTTTTCGTAGCAAACGAATTACGTCCCAATATTTTATAACTACACTAATAATTGCGTCCGATGTATATACATTATTTTCTTTCCTATTTAATACAGACTTAGAATTGTCAATAGCAACATTAAATATTATATTGCAAAAGGTAGGTTAAAAATATTATTTTTCATCATTTCGTAATTATGCACATCAAAAATATTGTTTTCGTCATTAATTCATTAACTAATTTTAATATAAATAATGTATATAAAGAAGGAATAGGTTATTATATTATTACATATCATAACAGAATGCCTAAAATACCAACCAGAATGACAAAGCACCGGATTGGATACGTCCCTCGACATCGCATTGGGACTCAATACTGTGGAGAATAATAAGATGATACTTTTTTGAAGTCAACAGGCCTCTATAATTAAATTTAATAATTCACATTTGATTTCCTCCTTTTTTATGTATAAATTCAAAGAAACCATATCCTTATCCCTAATGTTGTAACCTTTTAAAAAATAAAAATACTTTTAAAATCTTAAACACTGTATACCTACCCTAATTGTAACTAATGGCCATAGTTGCCGAGTTTATTTGATGAATAAAAAAAATATATATATATTATTATATTAAAATGTTAAAGCATATTTATTTATGGATTGGTAAAAATTTAAATTATATAGTTTTGATATAGTCAAAACATATTATTTCATTCATGTCGTATTTAATCAATTGTTTTCTTAAAAATTATCGTTTTTCGTTTATTTCACGTCTTATTTTTTTATTTGATCACTACTTTGAATTTTGATGTAAATATCTTTTTGTACGTTTTTAAATACATCAATAAATTTGTAGATATTTGGATGACCAGAATATAACATATCGTTAAATTTTGAATGGAAAGCTTCACAGCTATTTGTTGTCCGTGTAATTGAACCAAAATACATTACCCATAAAAAAGGAGAAAAGTCACAATTGGGGGTTGTATATGTATTTAAAATAATTATATTTTAAATGTTTGTTCTTTTTCATTTTGTGGTAAAATTGATACTACATCGTCAGTAAAACAGTTTTTACGTCTTCAGGTTTCAAAAAGGGGAGACCAAAAAATATTTTTAAGTAATTAGGTACTTATTTCTGATTTTAGTTTATATATTCATTACTCAAACCTAGAGCTTGTATTAGTTTTCACTAACTCTGGCTTATTAAACAATACATTAAACAATCGACATCCATTTAATTCAACGGATGGCCAAACAAATAATACTAGCGAGTGGGACACAATTAGTATAATGATATAGAAAAGCCAGGACACAATTCGTATGTCACTAATCTCAATTTTTATATCGGGGATGCAATTCGTATGCAACCTAATTTTTAAACCATCATAGTGCTTATATCTCCATACCGCTGTTATCCTTTGTACACACAGCTAAATAACTCAAAAACTGCTTGTTCAACTTTCAATTTAGATAAACATTAACATTTTTAAAAAAGTTATCAGCTTAATAATTTACTACAAAAAAGGGCGATTCTCTTTTGAAAATAAGAAATTAGATTGTCAGAGGACCCTATTAATGGTACATAAATAAAATTGAATAATCTTTCAAAATATGGTCCTTAATTATAGATACTTAGAAATTCCATAAAACAGAATTTGAATAAATTTGTTATCAAAGGGAAAAACGAGGTGAGCATGCTCGGCAAATCACTCTATATAAACCTATAAAAGATCCTAAAAGCCATTTGCCATTATTGATATAGATTATAGGCACTTACTATTTAGATACGCGTTACTGCGTTTGAATTACTATGAATATGTGTAACATATTAATTATTATTTATTATATACATTGAACTGCAGTCTGGAAAGTGTCGTCGTGTTTATGTCCTGCCGTTATAATAACTTTTTTCCTATAAAATATTTTTGAAATATGATTTTGGAAAATAAAATAGTTACTCTATTAAAGTGATAAGAGTTATCTACATCCACAATTAACATTTTTAATGTTTTCTTTTCAATTATATGGTTGTAAAAAGTTTAAAAGTTGAATAGTCACCATAGTATAATGTATTTCATAAATTATTCAAATAATTTCGTTTATACGTTTTTGAGTTTCGGCGAGACTCGGTTACTTAAGTATAAAACATGTATAGTACAAAATAGATACGGACATTATATAAGTAGTGGATGGATGTGCACGATGAGGACTAACTGCACGGTGAAACACCCTAGCTGTATACTCGATATTCAAAATGCTGTGTTCTGTAGACAGACACTCAAACTTCGCACGTAAAATATATCAACTACCTATACACAGAATACATGTGTATCTATGTTAAAAAATTATAATATATGCAGAGAACACGCTGTCGATGTGACAAAGAGATTAAAAACGATAAAAAAAACATTCATATCGCTTTTGCCCTTATTTTTTTGACGACTGCGCGCGATGACCTCGACTTCGCTCTGACAAATAATATAATATATAGGTAGGTAAATATATACGGTGTGTATAGTCGTATAGAGGTATATAATGTAACTACAAGCGTAGTATATAACATGCGCTTAGACTATTTTTTACATATTAAGTATAAATAACACGCGAACAATACTGTTTTATTTTTTTAAATTTAAAAATATATACGTCTGGACCGTTACACGTCTGCGCTATTGGACGTGTAATATTGTGTTTATCACGACGATGACGATGCATGTATACTAAAGCAGCGACTCGTTTTCGTCGCAGTCGATCAGTTCACGAGAGCCCATCATTATTATTTATTATAATACCTGTAGGCATACATAGACATACCATATTATGCATTTAATATTTAATAAAAATATATTATTTTATGGTGCATAGACGATGCAGACTGAGAATCGTCCACTGTATGGGTGTATAGTATTATTATTATCATAGTTGTATTTTAATCTATAGTCATATACTCTCATATGCTTTGACCGTAGACGTTATTACAGTGGTGGAGAGTCGAAACTCGGAAAGGATGACGACGGGGATAGATTTTCTTGTTTTTTTTTTTTTAGGCAATGATTTATAACGACATCTTATATGCGACGAAAGATTAATTAGTTTAAGAAATTCTGACACAAGTCTATAACAAATAACAATAATATATTATTATTAAGATCACATAAACATATTGAGATAAACGTTGCGTGCGGGACATGGTGTAATATAATTTATCACTAATTATTAAAGTGACACATAACAATTGACTATAACAATTAATATTAAATTAGACTTAATTTTACAAAATATGATGAAAAGTATGATTTGTTACAAGATGTTAATATTATATTTCTTTGTGGAAATGTAGGTACTTATAATACATTTACATACTGAAATCGATGCTGCGCTTCGCACGAAAATATACAGAATTCTGAAACGTGCGTTATCTGTACAAAATTTCAAATAAGTAGGTAGGCACTAATAATAAAATCTTTGATTTTTTAGCGGGACAATAATCTATTTATAATTCTACTCAAAACTATTTGTCCGATTAATTTTCATATGATATGATAATATATTTTAGATACATAATATGTACTTGGTACTAAATTGTGTTTTTTATAAGTTATTCAGTTATCAATTATATTATATATTAGAAATTTTCACCAAAAAGTAATTTACAAACCGTTATGAACTGTTATTTTATTGTTTTAAAACTTATTTTCAAAAGAAGTGCTAATCATAAAAATCGCACTTTTGTCATCTTTAATAATTATATAGTATTACGACTACATTTTATACAACTTAAATACATTGCACAATAAATGATTGAACATTATTTAATAGAAAAATTGGCCCCTCTATATTTCCTACGTCTAAGACACATTGATATATGCGATTCTAATCTCAAATACTTACCCATACCATATTATATACGTATATGCTTATAATATGAAAAAGTAGCAGCATCGCTATATACCTACCATTATTCATATATATATATATATATATATATACACTATGGACATATACATAATATTATTATGTAGACTCGCTGCAGGTGATGCGACCTTATGAGTTATGATTGTATATATATAATACGAGAGCGAGTAGCTTATCTTCGCCCCTCTTCGCCACCAAAAACTGTGCGCCGTGCTTAGCCGCACGAAGTGAACTGATATTATATAATAATCGATCGAAAAATTGTATAGGTGTCTACATTTAATATGAAATTCCACGAGTGATGCATCTTGCAGCACACCGTGAAAAAATCGAATTGATAATATAATAATTTAAACTTGACTCTATATGTATAAAAATAATATATTATGATGGTAGTGGCGACACAGTAACATACTAAAAGGGTTGGAGGAAGATTAGGGGCTTAACTATCTCCCCACCACAAGAAAAAAATATGTATAGTATTTCTTCTATATTTAATATTGAAATTAATATGTTACGAACATCTTAATTTTATATTTATGGTAACCTCCCATACACGAACTCTGCATATACGCCACTGGAATCGTGACACATATTCATACTACTCAATCGGACTTTAAAGGATATTATGTAATGATATATTATATTATTATTTTTTTTTATTATTATATTCGGGATGAGGGATTATATGCAACTAGGTATATCTATATACTATATACTATATATATATATATATATATATATATATATATGCATAACAAACGATACGTGCGCAAATAATTTTTAAAGCGAATCGTCTAGTTTTTTTTTTTTACAAAGGAATTCGAACAATTTTGATGGCCGCGTTCTGATGTTATTACATTACTAAATAATAAAATATGTAGACCGTCCGAAACATAAATATATATATATATTAAAATACTATATATGACATTGACATAGACGGCGTTTTTTTTTATTTTTATGAATATTCAACGATTGTAGTAATTTGAACGCGAAGGTAAATTGCTTATCGAATATGATCGAAACACACCAGTTACAGTACCATAATATTTGATATTTGTGTATGTTCAGGTATGTCATTTTCAAAAATCGATTTACCCAAACAATTTACCGGATATTTTGACCTTGTCGCTCTGTATAAATAGTTTCCCGTTATATTTTGCATAATGTAGTATTTATATATTCCAATATTCGTACCCAGTTATTAAATACACACGTACGACAATAATAATGTGCGTGCGTGCGTGCAGTAATGCGACACACTTGATTCAAATCAGACTATACCGGTAGTCACCTCCATTGGGATTGAGTCGTATATTGATTATTTTAATATTATATTGAGTTAGAGTTTATCAGCTATAATATATTATGATATCATAGGTGTGTTTACTGTTTAATGTTTGTATGGATACATCATAGTACATATTATCACAGAATAATAATGATAATAATGATGTTCTATACACGGAAACCCATTCTGTATAATATGAGTATATATAGGAAATTATATGACCATTTGGAGTATTTCAAATTTAAAACTATATATTATAATAGTCTATCTATTCTGCACAATTATGCTTTTTTGAGTCACGACAGTTAGCCATTTTAACCATCGATGTATGTATAACATCATATTATATGACGTAAATAGGTGTGCCCATGGGATACGCAGGGTATGCGATTGCATAAACCCTATAGACTAGGTGTAAATATTTTTCCTAGATGACAAAAAGTCCCAGAAAACACCATTTAGGAGAATAAAAAATATGTAGGTATGATCTATATTTACAGTTTAATTATGTGATGAGAGTCGTGAAATGATCCTTTACAATAAACACGTTTTTATGAAAATAAATTTTTTCATATTCATTATGAATGAATTTTATCATTCATCATTAAAAAAAAATTTGAAATACCTATTAGTTTCTAATAAAAAGCAATATTAATAACAATGGTAATCATAAATATTTTTAAGACAATTTTATTTAGGAGTATTTACATTTTTGTGTAGCACATTTTATCAGCTGCATACCCTGCCACCAAAATCTGCTCACGTCAAATCGTGGTAAGAAAAAAAAATAACAAACGAGTAAATAAAGAACACTTTGTATTCATAATATTATAAAGTCTGTCTGAAACAAATTGTATAATAATGTTAAAATATAGACATTTACTATTCAATATAATTTTACTTTTATATTATCCAATCATTAAGTGCATTTTAATGAATGTAATACAAATCGCCATTTCCAAGTATTGATTTAATTCTTCTAAAATCAATTAAGACGTTAAATGAGGCTATATGCCTATTTATGGGTTTCACGTTGTAAACTTGTATACATTTCATCGAATATCTTTTGAAGTCCTACGAGTTTAATATTAAATTAATAAAAGTTATAAATTACATAAGTAAAATTGTAGTATGGTTTGCAAGTATATATGTATATGTATTAACTGTCCACACCACACAAATTAGAATTTAACTGTGCACCTTACGCAGGTAAGTCAGTTTATAGCTGGGCTTTGAGACAGCCTATAGGTATTAAAAATAATTATTAATTTACTTTTTATTAATTAATTATTTACCCTTTTTAAACTTGATGCAAAATCAATTTACAAGAGATTAAATATAAAACCTGCGTTTATAGCAATTCCCAAAAAATATATAATGTCCATCATTTTTGTATAAAAAATTATTCTTTTTGAATTATAAATATATAGACACTGATAAATATCATTTGTTGTTTAGTAGTGCGTATTACACATTTACACTATACTGTTACGTATTTACGCTGCACTCTGCACACAATCAACAATTAATAATGATTTAAGTCCTATAAATGAAATGGTTATTAAAAAAATAATTAACTTAATATTGGAAGCTAGTTTCGTAATTTAATGTTGTTAATATTATTTTCGTATATTTTTTTATATATACATATATACATTTTATTGTTTTAATATCACTACTTATATATTGTTTTTTCCTTTTAAGTTTATCATATGCCTATCTAGTATAATTGTATAATTGTCGAGCTGTCATAGCTATTGACTAAAAAGCTAATAAAATAAAAGTTCTATAAATATTGATTATTATTTGGGTTTAATGGCCTTTTATTTATTGTTTTGTTAATTCAACGAGACTAGGAAATGTGTGCGGTATGCGCATAATATTAAATGTTGTTAAAGGAAAGCAATAACAATGTAACTTGCCACAGGTCGAAAAACTTAACAAAAATAAGTATTTAATTAGTACTTGACATACTTTTAACAAAATGTATTTAAAAACAATCAAATATAAAATCTGTATATACATATCATAGTGTTATATTCTACAAAAGATTTGTATATTTAAATCTAATAGCTTTGTTAAAAACTCATTATAATATACGATTTAATTTGAAAATAAAAATAAGTTTTTATTCAATCGCTCAAAAATATTGCATTATTACGTTATACCACTATATAACTACAATTAATTTTATGTAGGTATATTATTAATTAATATAATTTATGTTATATTTGAATAAGCATCATACTATTATAGAAACAAATTCTGTTTATTTCGTAATCGAAATGTTGTGAATGACATTAGAATTCATAATGAGTATTATCGACAAACCAGTTAAGTAGTAATTTTATTGCTATACATATATATACATTTAATTAATAAAGTGTCACTGATTTATTATGTATATATTATAATAATTATGTGAATAACTTATGATTGAATGATTTAACTATTGGAAGAGTTTTTAAATATTAAAATCTATTTATATATATATATTTTTTAATTGATCTTAAGCCCGGCAACTATGGCCATTAGCTGTTTGTAGGTTTTTTATAGTAGGTTTTATTGTGGGCTGAGGTACGGTTGGTTATAACACGTTTTTGTATGTGTGGCAAGGATTTGCTGCTATAAACCTGGGTGGTCACCCATCCGGGAACTAGCAACACCGGCCGGTACGTACACTCAGAGCGTTTCCGCAGTTGAGCATACGACCGCGCCACACCAAGCCACTTTTATAATATTATTCTGTTCGAAAGATGACACATAACGATACATGACAGTCGTGTGACCATAATATCGTAAAGTATAATGCGTATACCTACTATATTTAATATATGACACGTTACAATAGTAAAATTGCCATAATTTTAGGATTGCTGAAACCTGTACTATATGGTTAATAAATCGATCAAAATGTCGTCATGTTTATTACTGTCAATAATGACACTGAAATACAATTATACATCAAATTTGAATAATTCGCATGATTTCGTAGGATTTATGAAGACGAATTGATTTAAGAGTTTAACTCTTAGTTAAACCACGGGTTCTCGAGGTTCCAGTAGAAGTACCTACGTCCGTTTCGTCTCGAACGGAAAATGACAACATGCTTATAAACGAATCGGACTTTTTTTTTTTTTAATTGAAAACAATTTCACGGAAATAGAGTGATGCTTTTTTTACCGGATGACATATTTTACCGGCCGGGAAAATAGCGATGTTGGAAAAGACGAAAGGTGATTGTTGCCCGGAGAAACAACCAAAATATATTGTACGTAAGTATATCTCTATTTAAGTAAATTTTTTGTGCTTACGAACACCAATCATTAAGTATAATCAAATGATTTGGTGTGACGTTTTAAGTGTACGCGCAAGTGTATAGCGATATATTTTTTAAGTCAAACCTGCAGTGTCCCGTTTCACTCACAAACGAATTATTTTACAAAGGAACATTTTATATTTTGGTCCACTGCTCTAGCAGTGAAATTAATCATTTAATACCGGTCAACAATATGGTATCATCTTTTATAGTGAACAATTAATTTATAAAAGAGAATGAGACAGGTTAGGTTATAGTCTCAAAAATAAAGGCTGTTTAAAAAAAAAAACTATACTATTCGATAATCTGTATTTTTTAAATTTTTTATTTGTGTCGATTTATCTGTTCTAGGTACTATAATAAAATATGCTTCATGCATACATTGTACTATAGGCTTCACGCAGACATATTTTTTAATTCACAGGTTTTCGTCAAAAACGAAGTATTTATTTATCTATGGTTATCTGCAGCGACATACAACGATTAAGCGATGTTCCTTAAATCTAGTTTGTAAAACGTGTATAATATATGCTTTCAACGACGTATAATATAATATTATAATCTGCACGCGCCTGATCGTACACAATATTTTTAAGGCCTACGATACGCGTACGCATAACTTACGCACGCTAACGTTAAATTGTATATTGTAATTATTGTGTGCACGTTTAACGCTAATTAATGAAAATACAGACTTTATAGGTAGGCAAGCAATAATACATGTCGCAAACGACGAATGGCGAATTTCACATGTTGAATAAAAACTCGATTCTTTATATCATTATATTAAAACAACGTCCTCGGTTGTTGTACGGTAGAAAGTGTTATTTATTTAGTTTCAATGCAATGCAATATAACATGATATTATACCTGTTTGTATGTTAAAATTATTGCCCATTTATAATATTATAAATCGTAAGTAAAGATAGGTAGGTTCAATGTTCATATTATACAAATGTTAGTTGATTATATTTTAGTATACAGCGCCGCAGGTACACAAATTGATTTCAAATATCGTACAAACCGTTGAGCACGTTTACATTAATTTAATAAATAAATGCTTATAATTTTAGCAAATTTACTGAAGCGTCCAACTGTGCACTACTTGAGAACGATAAGCGAGCCGAACTCCTATTGTCATTTGCACTGGCTTTACGGATATTGATAAAAAGTCATATCGGCGGCCACAACAAATCACGTAAACTACTTAAGAACAAAATGTGTGTGTTATTATGCGCCACCCGTCTAGTGTAAACATTTAAAAATTATTATATATTTATTCGATTTGTAAACAGAAGGTATAGTATTTAGGTACCAATGTAATATTATCTTTGAAATATTTGAACAACTCTAAATAAAAACATTTGAATATAATGTCTTGATTTAGTTGGTTAATATTTTATTAATGGTTTAATGGATTCAAATGAATAATTTTTACAAAACATTCATCCATCATGGCCCGTCAAAACTAAAAATATTAACTATACATATTATCGTTATATTATAATATAAAAGGACGAATCAGATAAAAATCGTTGTTTGAAACCACAATAATGATGTGCTATTTAAACGGAATATTACAATACTGTTACAGATCGTAAGAAAAAAATCACAAAAAATACATTTTGATAAACAACTATATGCCATTATAGCGTATAGTAAAAATATATTATTTCGAATTATCCGTACTACGGCGGTGACTATAAACTACATAAACTATTTAATTTTTATGTATATTTATAGTATTATTCTATACTTTCCATAATAGTAAATAGAAAAACACACACATTATGATGATGAATACGAATAATGTATTATATTACACAGAGTTCAGAGTTCGGTGTTGAACTCGCGACATCAAACCCTATGCGACGGGACCAATACTTGCTAACGTCGGTCGTTTGCAAAGACATCAGAAAAAGACAATCTAAACATACCACGATAGCCGCACCCTCTGAATCAAAGGTTTCATTTTTCGTATTACACACATTTTTTAGTACAGTTCACGTACAGCACAAATACGTGCCACGTATGAGGCGGCTTTGACCTTTTTATTTAAATAAATAATCGTACATATTATGTTTTTAACCTGTGTGCCTGTATAGTACATAGCCTCGTTTAAATTTTAAAATAATTACGTATAAGTACATATATGCTAAAAATTATCGAAACCGCATGTTCTCAATCAAAAATCCATAACTGTGAAACTATTGTTATAGCCATCGACAAAAACATCAAAGCATATCAAATATTATTTATGTACCTATCACATCAAAAAAAAAAAAATTCATAAATTGAAATTTTTTATCAATTAAAATAATGTCAATACTACCACAAATTAGCCGTTTCACACGTCTTTATAATTTCATAACGAATTTCGTATTACACACAAACGTATAGGTCCTGGTCAAGGGGAATAATAAAATTCTAAAAACCTCGAGACACAAAATCCGCCCATCAATTAATAAATATCACTTAAATTAGATCCGCTTCATAATATATGGCAGGCAAATAAAATTATTGTCCCCGTGATTAAAATTGCACTTACGGCCACGATCCTGACCGGCGGCGAGGTTTTCGGACGCGCCGTTGTTCGGCTGTACAGTTCTTACAGTCGTTTATACGGCCGATCGTAGAGGCGACGGTCGCATCACTACGATCGGTTGTGGCGGTGGCGGAGGTTTTTGCTGCCGCGGACCGGTCGCAACACGTCCCGCTGTCGCGGCCGTCTTCGCGTCTCCGGCACGACACCGGGATGGCCGCAGACGTGCCGGTCGCGCCGCCGTCGTAGCGTCCGGCCGACGAGCCGAACGCTTCCTCGGCGTGTTGCACTCTCATGACGGTGTTCGCCGCGGCGGAATACGTGTTGACGACAAGACAAAACACCGGAATCTCGGGCGCACGAACGCGGTCGTCTACCGAGAAAATAATATATTTAAATATTACGATGTATATAATAACATGAACCCGGTGCCACAGGACCGGCGTTATTTTACTCACGAATATCGCGCTCGGCCGATATTTTTCGAACCAGACCACGACGGTACGACCGCTCCGCCCGACGGAGCACTACGTGAACAAAAGACGGCGCGCCGACGACTGCAGCTGTACGTTGCTGTCCCGACTTCGGAAGGTGGCACGCGATGCGCCGCGCCGAGCCGCCCCACTTCGGCGCGGCGCGAAAAGTCCTTCCCCCCCACCGCGCGCTGCAGACGAGTGCGTCACACACGTAGCACGCCGCCATCGTCGGTGTCAATAAAACAATATGCCTCTAACGTTATCAACTATTATTATATGAATAATAATAAAAATAATATTAATATATTGGCGTGGTGTTGCACGGTCGTACGTACGTTCGACTGCGGAAACGCTCCGAGCGTATGTACCGGCCGGTGTTGCTAGCTCCTGGATGGGCGACTATTTGGGTTTTTAGCAACAGATCCTTGCTGCACGTACAAAACGTGTTCCAACTACGACCGTTCCTCCTCACACAGTACCGGTTAGGCTAATGGCTAGAGCAAGGACTTTCGTGCACTAAAAAATCATCAAATATGCACTTTTGCAGCAAAAAATTAAAAATATGCCTCCAAAAAAATTAAAACCCTAAAATTTATAGATCTAAAAATTATATTTTTTCTTTAAATATTTAATTTTAATAATTTTATATTATCTCTCTATAGGTTTTAACAAGATTTATTTTACTTGTTTTATTATATAAAATTGATTTGAAATCTTTTTTGAATTTTGGATCTCATTCTTCTTTATTAATTATTATTCTGTACCTATTAAAATAAAAAAAAGGTATTTAAAAATAATTTTTGAATTATTCTCAAATATTATTTCTATCGTCTTTATAAGAAACTATATGGAAACAATTAAATATAATAATTTTTGCCCTTGATTCATGAATAATATTCACCAAAGTACACGATCATTCAAAAAATGCAATAAAAACTTAAAATATGCTCGTATAACCAAAAATATGTCCTCCAAAAATGTCAAAATATACAAAAGTATGCACTAAAAAGCTTTGAGTTTTTGGTCACAAACGTTGTGAAATGTATTGTGTACTTGTTCTACATACGATAAAGTTAACCAGAAAAATATGTGAATACATGAAAATCCTTGCTCTACTAATGACCTTAGTAATTGAAGCCTTAATCCTAATTCGTGATGGAAAAAATTCGGATTCGCTGGAGTTTGAAAATCCGGATGTTTGAAGTTCAAAATCCGAAATCCGAATTTTACTGTATATCCAGATTTTGAATTCTAAAATCCGGATTTTACATTGAATCTGGATATCGAATTTGAAAACATTGAATTAGTGTTCTTTCAAGAATTATTTTTATTAAATACAAAATAACTACAAATTTTTTAAAATAAATTGATATTTTGAACATGTTATTTATAGACTTTCGTACTCAAACACTAATAAAGAACTAGAACTAGAACTTTATTTAAAGCAACTAACAAAATAAAATAATATATCAAAACTGTAAGATATAAGTTCAAGGCTTTTAACTAAATTTATAAGTTATATTATAAGTATTAAATTAAATTAGTATCACAATTTACAAGTATCAAAATAATTACATGAGTACATGAGACTTGCAATGTTTACTAATTATTGAGATATCTAATTTAAACTATCGTCATCTTGTCCGAGAATTAAAAGAATGGCCATAAAGTGGTGTAATGAAAGTTTTATAATTTAAATACAGACATTTACAATGATAAACCCAAACCTCGAATTTTAAAATCCGAAAATCCTAGTTTCGAATTTCAAAATCCGAAATCCGGATTTTCTAGCCTGAAATCCGAAATCCGGATTTGGCGGATTTTTGACGAATTCGGATTTCATTCCTATCACTAATCCTAATAAAATAAAAAATAATAATAATATGATGATGATGCGGTTTTCACTGAGACATCGCAGAGCGTATTTAATATATTATATTATTAATATAATATAATAGTAGGTTTATAATTTGCAACGGGATGCGATAACAAAATTAATAACACTCGAAAATCGTGCGCACATCGATCAACCGGTTCCGAGTTTTAGCGATGACAACATTATTTAGTACTACCGCGAGTCAATAGTAATACATAGACCAGAAAATATTAAATTTTTTTTTCGCGAACCACTCGTGCAGCGTATTATTCAAAATGTCAATATATACGCTTAAAAATTTTTTACAATGTTTAAAAATAATAATTTAAGTGCATTTAACAGTACCTATATTTTACTAGACGCCAGCTATAGTACTTGTTTACACAAACCATGAGATAATAATATATTATATAGATCCGTTACAGAGACTTTAAAAATATTATTAACTTATTAATTTCCGTAGTATCACCACACGGCCTCCGCGTACCGTCATGTAGCCTTCTGCGTACCGCCTGCTGTAGTCGTGGTACGCGCACCATGCGGTTTGAGAATCGTTGTAAATTTAAAAGACAACATCGATTATGTACAAAAACTATATATAGCGTTATGGTACCAATTATATACGACCCTTATCAAGAGTGATGTGGGAGAAAATAAACTCCTCGACGACGACGATAATTTAATATTTTACATGACAGTATTGTAGTGAGAATTCACCGCACCTATACAAAAATATAATAATTTTACACACGCGATTCACCGGGCGCGCGGGGTCTTCGTCGTTAATGTAAATTGTAGCAAAGACCTTCGGTGTCGTCGATATTTGCGTAACGGCGCCCGAGGAAGTCACCGCCAAACGGGGCAAACTATACGGTATTATAATTACATTGTATTAAAAAAAGGTACAATAATATTATAATATATGTTATGTTGTATATGGCGACTGGAAACTGACCTTCTTTTCAGCGGGCTCAATCCGCCGGCGCCGTCCGAAACCGATGCGGCGATGGTGGTGCAATTCCACGCCGGTGGCCGTTGACGCAGTTCGTCGTAATAATTGTTACTCCTCATCGTGTGCTGCGGCCGTTCACGGTACACAAAAAAAGGCAGCTTCACCACTGTCTACTACGCAACCAACGTATAGCTAATATATTATTTTTATAATTTACGTTTTAGACGTTTTCCGACTCTATTTTGATTATTTTTCAAAAAAAAAAAAAAA
>JACXSJ010001335.1:6045-98937 GCA_014851325.1 Pentalonia nigronervosa
TCTGTAATTCCCAAGCTGCCAAATAATATATTAGATTTACATAATTCGTTGAAAGAAGAAAACATTAAAAGTAACCAAGATGAAAAGTTTCTATTAGTTAACGACTATGAAAATAATATACTAGTTTTTTCAACAATAACTAATTTGAAGTTCTTAGGTCAAGTTGACACAATATTTGTTGATGGAACTTTTAAAAGTTTTCCTAAGTTATTTACACAATTATTCACAATTCACGGTTTATCAAATGGACATTACATACCGTTAATTTTCTTTTTATTAATTGACAAAAATGTAGAAACTTACAAAAAAGCATTTTTTCATCTAAATTCAGAATGTATAAAAAATAATATCAATTTTTTACCAAAAATGTTATTTGCTGATTTCGAAAAAGCAATTCACTCGGCCGCATTATTTGTTTGGCCATCTGTCGAATTAAAAGGATGCCGGTTCCATTTGGCCAGAGTTGGTAGAGAAAAATTCAAGCTCTAGGTTTGAGTAATGATTATAATCTAAATTCAGAAATAAGCAATTACCTAAAAATATTTTTTGGTCTCCCTTTTTTGAAACCTGAAGATGTAGAAAACTGTTTTACGATGATATCGTATCAATTTCACCACAGAATAAAAAAGTAGAAACATTTACAGATTATATTTTAAACACATATATAATCCCCAATTGTGACTTTCCTCCTTCTTTATGGGCAATGTATTCAGGATCAATTACACGGACAACAAATAGCTGTGAAGCTTTCCATTCAAAATTTAACGGTATGTTGTATTCTGCTCATCCAAATATCTACAAATTTATTGATGTACTTAAAAACGTACAAAAAGATACTTACATCAAAATTCGCAGTAGTGGTCAAATAAATAAAAAAAAAGTGAAATATACGAAAAACGGGAATTTTTAAGAAAACAAATGATTAAATACGACGTGAACGAAATAACACGTTTTGATTATGTTAAGACTGTATCGTTCAAATTTTTACCGAATAACATATAACTTACATTTACATACCTACATATAACTATATAACATATATTTAACTACGAAAATAATATTTTTGATGTATATAATTACGAAACGATAAAAAACAATATTTTTAACCTACCTTTAGCAATATAATATTTAATGTTGCTATTGACAGTCCTAAGTCTGTACTAAATGGGAAGGAAAATAATGTATTTACATCGGACGCAATTAGTGTAGTTGTTAAATATTATCGGGACGCAATTCGTATGAAAAAGGGATCTTGGGACGCAATTCGTTTGCTGCGGATAAAACCATGCATATTGGGAAATCAAATATTTTACTCAAAAACATTATAACTGATGTTTTTATAATTATCATATAAATCAACATTTTCATAAAAGTCTAACGTACTATTCCCATACCACTTAATCTTTTCTTATTTTAAAGCGTTATACCTATAGAAATAAATAGCAATATCTAAATAACATATTATTGTAATTCATTTCAAATGAACAAAAAAGAAAAACATTAGAAAGGTAATAATTGAAACTTTTATATCTATCAAAAATGTACTAAAATCAATTTATTCAATTTTTTGAGTTCCTACATATTAAAGGTTAAAATATTATATTATTATATTATAAAACCTATACAAAACAATATTTTTCTATCTATGTACAGTTTTAATTTTAGATTGTCGTCTATAAATTAAAAAAAAAACAATTGAAAATACAAAACATAATATTGTAGTGAATCGCAATTAGTGAACATTTACCCAAAATTAATCTATTCAAGTACAAATCTATATTATACCAAGTATTATAATCAGGGCTTGTAAGTTCATGCTTTAAAAAATACGAAAATAAGCATGCACTTATACACTAAAAACTGGCAAAATATGAATTGAAATATGTCTTATAAAGTTCAGAAATATGCATTTAAATGCACTAAAAATATACACATGAAAAAAAATCTTAAGCAATTTTTGAAATTACAAGAAATATCTATTCATATTTTTAAAAGTCATATTTTATTTCTAGTTTAAGTATTGATTTATTTTTAATCATATTATGTCGCAACCATTCCCATTCATTTTTATAATGAAAAATTATAAATTATCTCATCAAATGTTTGTTTATTTATAGTATTTTCATAAAAAATGCACATTAATATAATAATATTAATAGGAATATTAAAATTATGAATAATATACCCTATAAAATAGAAAAACGCATAAATATGCTAAATAGGCAAAAAACCTCTAAATATGCAAAATAAAACTTCACATATTTAATCATGATACCTTGAAATGGATTTCTATGCCGTCTAGTATTAAATACAACTTAACAAGATTGATATGCAAATATATAAATTTACGAGCCCTGATTATAATATAGGTAGGTACCTATTGTTTATAAGTTTTAATAGTAAATATGAATTTATTTTGATTGTATAATATAGATATGTATATATTTTATAAAATTTAAAAACTAAAAAATGTTATTATTTAGGTGTATACTAATAATAAAAATAATAAAAAGCGTTCAACAAAACGTTTCAATATTTTAAAAATAGTACAGGGTTTTTTTTTTTTTTTTATTTAGCCTTTACAAATAGTACAGGGTTATATATAATATTGTCTTTCGTTTACTGGCGAGACAGTGACGTGTATTATATACTTTCGCCGTGTTTTAAATACTGTGGAGGGCAAGGAAACCAAATCAATTGCCAACGATTTAGGCCTAAATGGTAAAAATAAACGGATGATAAATGCGGCTGGAAAATGAACCATGCGCATATTGTAAATTGTAATATTATAATATCATCGCCTGTTCTGTTGCTCGCTATGACTGACAGACGATATTATATACACATAAACAACTTGTGTTCGTTATATATTAACAAAATAAAAATAATTATGTTTATAATATGTTTCATATTAATCTTTCTGTGGATATATAATACTATATATTTCAATGCTACTCGGATTCCAAGCAGTAGCTGAATTTTAATATTATATCTGATGAAAAATCCAATGTAACAAATTTACAAAAACAGTTTTACATAATCATAATAATTAAAAAGTGGACGTTGAATAGTAATATACCTTCATCATTTATTGATATTATCTTCATCAACTTATGGGTATAAAAAATGACAAAGATGTGTCACATACAGAGGTCATATATAAAAAAAGATTTGTATTATTTTAAAAACTTGAATATTTATGCTCTTGTAGACTATGCTAAAATATTATGAGGGCATTTTTCTTGCCATTGAAAAAAAAATTAGTAAGATAAAAAAAATAATGATGGTACATAATAATAAATTTAATTACTATTAATGTTGCTCATGTCTTACCTATATGCGATATACCTACCTATAATATGTGTTTTGAATAAAATCTGTTGTCATCGACTCAACTAAGAATAATACATTTATGATTATAAGAATATTTTTATAAATATTTTAATATTTTCTTGTTTGACTTATTATATTTTTACATTTTTGAATGCATACTTAAGGGTGTAGGTACGACATGTTTTCATAATTTACAAATTTTTAACTGACCATAACATCAATTAATATTATCATATTCATACCTAACAGCATCATATTTCATGTTATTAAACATTTTAAAAGAAATCGCTCTACAATCATCATAATAATATAATATTATACTATAGCGCGTTGTGTGTGTATTTTTCTATCTCGTACATATATGTTTTAATTATAATAATTGCGAGGTTAGTCTCTGTAATATTATACAAAACTATAATATTGTGTTCGGGAAATAAACAAAATATATATTAAAACAAAGGAATAGGTATCGACACTACGTATTATACACATATAGTATTCACGAATGTATGATATGGTAGAGGGTGTACGTCCGTGAGTAATTTCGTTGAAAACCGTTCTTACAGCCTGTGTGTGGGTGTGCGGGTGTACACATATATACGGTGGGCGTTGGGTCAAGGAAAAGAAATGATATGGCGAACAGACATATATATGAGGGAAGAGAAGATGAAGAAGAAGAAAAAGAACTGTATATAATATATATATATATGTATAGGTATGAGAGGTACCCGTTGGTTGGTCCTGCACATGTATTTCTGGGTATAAAAAGGAAAGGAGAGTTGAAACAAAAGCAATTTATGTCCGTTTCTACCCCTGCCCTCCAACCCCCGCCACCGTGTCCGGTCCCTTTCGCCATTACTGCGTAGCTTTGTCGGGTATTTTTCTTCGTTTACCACCCGCCCGCCCACCCACACCCCGACCCCCGACCTTAACCCCCGTAAAAACGTGCCTTGGTTATTAAAAGTTATACGGTCATGCTTTTATAGAACCCGGCGGACAGGGAGGGCACGTACGCGAAAGCAGGAACCTTTATGAGCCGGAATAAAACGCGAAGGCTATATACATTATATATATATATATATGTGTATAGACACACACAAACATATTTATATATATACGCATAGAACACATCACACATACACACACACACACACACACACACACACACACACACACACACATATATATATAAATCAGGGTTTAATCTGTATTCTGTAGTTATCAATTCTCTAGGAAATGTTTATTGCACGTTGTGTGAATTACGAACATAATAATATATATATACAATGGCGTGCTATGTGTAGAAACGGATATAATCAAAAGCGGTACACTATAATAATATATCATAATATATATTATACATGTAGTATTGTATTATACGTTTTGCAAAATATCTTTTCGGTCTCGATACGAGCTTTTTGTTTTTATTTTTCTCGAATCGTACATTATTATTAATAGGCACAAAATGATATACACGTTCGATATACGATAAACATTTATTTATAATATAACACGACTTTTATATGATGCTACATTATGCTTTTTTGCCGTAAGATGATTATTCTTTTAATCATTAAATAGCAAAATTTCTCGGTAAATGTATGTGTTTTATTTAAAAAAAAAAAACTTTTTTATTTTTACACAATTATTTGATGTCATTAATTAATGTGTATGTGTTTTTAAAGAGTTTTTTTTATATATAATTTGCAAATTATTACAAGTTGCATTACGTCATTATACCGAAGCAGAATATTTTTATTAGAATTATGTACGTTTCTGCTTTAAGATCTAAAATTAAAATGTACAATTATTTGTGCTTCTAATATAATATAGAAAAAAAATGTTCAAAAACACATAAACTACAGAAACAATAATGTGATGGTCTAGTGATAAAATAATCACCTTAAAAACTTTATATTTATGCGTATCAACGTTCTTGGTGGTGTATCGGTTTTTTTTTTAATACTATCACATTAATTTCGTCGATATTATTTAAATATATAATAATAATATTTTACAGTCTGTATTATTACATATTTTATTAAAACGTTACTCGCTGACAGTCGGAGTCATTATTAATCGTAGAATATGGGATCTTTGCATGTTGATAAAATATTTAAGCCGATATGAAATGACACGTATAAAAGTTTATGTCGTAAAACGTAAGTTTTCGTTTGTTTAAGATCAACATAGTTGTATGTGTCCAAAATAATGTTGGCATATAATTCTGTGCGCGTGAATTCTTAAAAAAAAAATGTCTCAAATGATCCTTCTTTATACTGACGATACTGTTATATATATATATATATATATATATATATATATATATATATATATATATATATATATATATAGCTCACTTATACACAAGACCAGAATTATAACACGTGTATTTATTAACATGATAACTATAGTGTTCCAAGAATTAATGTCAAATGCTGTAAATCACTTTTTTTGTACGATGGAGGGCGAGAATAAACGGAAAAATATTAAACTATCTATATATTATGTGTGTACAAAAAAAAAAAAAATGTTTAAAAGTATTTTTAGTCCCCCCCCCCCTCTCTCACAGAAATGGTCATAAGTGTATTAAATATATGGTAATATTCAAAGGCTCAAAGACACAGTTATGTCCATAATTTTACGGCTATATACATAATATACACTATCATGATATAATAATGGGGTTTTACCGCCATCAAGTGGACCCGGCTTTACAATAACGATACTGCATTCGGCAGCTATAATAGTAATGCATTGTCAGATTCTCAACTATTTCTTGTGTATAATATATTATATAGATTACTTATAGTTGAATGAAAACTAATATAACTATACTACTATAATATTCTATTGGCTATGTGTCTGAATATTTAAATGTAATTCATTATGGCATATCA
This sequence comes from Pentalonia nigronervosa, assembly GCA_014851325.1. Lineage (NCBI taxonomy): Eukaryota > Metazoa > Arthropoda > Insecta > Hemiptera > Aphididae > Pentalonia > Pentalonia nigronervosa. The sequence goes on from JACXSJ010001335.1 coordinate 12,279, forward strand.
TCATTGCATTATAATGAAATATTACATTAATATAATAACTACCTATACATTATCTTCACATAAAATAATCTTTTAAAAAAAAAAATTACAATTAACCCCTTATCTTTTTTTTTCATACGTCCCCGAGCTTAATAATAATAAATATGGCACAAATGATTGATAACAATACATCCGCTATTTTTGAGTACCTAGTACGAATGTATAAGTATATAGTGCGATTTAAAAATGTTGAATATAATTAAACAAAATATTAGTAATACGAGTATAAATAAGTATTAAGGATTTAAAAAAAAATATATTTTTGGATTTAGATGTATAGGCAAAATTTATATTACTCCACATAATACCTACTTGAAAGTAAGCAAAATATGTAAGAAGTAAATAAAAACCATGTACAATAAGATGTAAACAGAATATACTGTTGAACGACGGAAATAATGACCAACCATTGAATGCATTGAAGACTCTTTCCATTTTAATTATATATTATGCGCATAAGTATTTATTCAGTCTTGTGGAAGATCGCTCGCGACAGTGTACAACACCATTTATAGGCCCCAAGCGCTTTAGAGGACTACCGAGTATTGTAAAATAAGACAAAGTTTTGAATTAGAGAATTCGAAGGGGGTGAGAGACGATTATTAAGAAATCTTTTATAGAAGTATTTGGCTTCTTCATGCAGTGTAGTATTTAATTTCAAATCCGTGTACAGGCATGTATAATGTAAAACATATATATATATACAAAAGAGTATTAATTAATTGTCCACGAGTGTTTATGAAATTATTTGATTTCATTCACTTTTGAATGATTATTCACATTACATCATAGTTATGTATTTTTTTCTCAGCAATAATACAATATAGGTAACTAATACGAGGATCAATACAATGCAAATTATTAATTACAAATGCTGAGAATACTTAAATAGCATTAAATAATTTTAATATATTTTATTATTACCTATAGGTTCATATGAAATTTTACTTTAATCTTTTTCAAACATTTGATAAATGTAATTTCGTTTCGTTTTTCATCTAGAATAAAACCAAGTCTATTGACTAAAAACGCACATTCCTCATCGCACGTTCTGTATATTATGTGTGCCTTAAAGAACAATAACGCTTCAACCCACCAAATACGCATTAATGCATTATACATGATTAATATGCAAAACAACATTTCACCCATAAATTCGGTTTTAAGTGAAATACCGATATTATGAACCACCCTAACATCTGTCTTCTCACCATCACTCTGTTATATGTATATTAATCAGTACTACCCATATATGCACGTGAATTCATATTATACTATGATTCTCCAGGACTTTAAAGAATTCGTTCTATATAAAAAATATATAGGTATTTATGTCAATAATATTAAGGGAATAAGAAATAAGCAAAGCATATTACATTTTAAATTGAAGTAAACAATAGGAACTATACATAATATAGTACTATAATTATAATAAAATCTCATCGCTCACTATTTTTAGCCGAGTAGGAGTTAATTAAAATTTCAAATACCGGTGGTAGGAGGATGACAAATCATAGATACATTTATAAGCCAAAATAAAACCAAATAAAATTATATAAGAACTAAAGAAATTACTTTATTAGTAGGTATATATTAAAAGCTTAACTCGTAGATAACTGTGTATCGTATCAAGTATACGTATAAATAATAGACTCATGCTAATGAAATCATCTACTACCTAACTAAGTCTCAAACCACTATTTTTACCAAGAATAGTGGTTTTTGAATTTCCAGACATAAACCTATATTTAGAATATAGAATTTCGCAGGATTTAGAATAGGAACATCTGTATTATAATCTGACCTGAACTTTTATTTATTTTTCTGGTTAGGTACATAATGACTGTTACTGATATCTGGTGCTCTATTAGTATAGATTTTCCCTTTTTATGTATTTTATGTAATGTTATGGTCCGAAACAAAAATTATAAACCGACAAACTTAAACTAGAACCGACAACTTTATAAAGGTTCTGTTTTAACTTTTATGGCTTGACTAAAATATTAAAAATATGTTTTCAAAATTAAAAGCAAAAGATTCCGAATACATCACGAGGAATTTGATCAGCTGGTTTTCGTCACCATTAATTTATTATGCGCATTTTGCGAGTGCAAGAAAGATCATTAAACAGACAAAACTAAATGACAAGCTGGAATAGTTGTCAATAATATGTGTATAATACTATTTGATTGATCACCTCCAGCCACCCTTAAAACCACATTGCAAACGTAATACACGCAATCGATGTATTGTCAAACTTTGTTGTATTTGCGTGGTTTTATTTAGCATATTACATTTATTGTTCTATAAATAATGCTGTGACTTTTTTAATAAAATATAAAACGTTCTTATTACCCAATGGTGATCAATACAATTGAAATTTATTGCAAATAAAAACATAGAGATCGTAAACTTGTGGTGGTGTCACGAATTCGTGGCCAGCAAAATAATATATTTGGTAATTCAATATATAAGCTGTTTGGCACCCAGGAGCTAAAGGCTGGAGTGGATAGGATATAGAAATTTTTGTCACAAGACTCAAAAAGGCATTACCTTTTTTTTATGGATTTATTAAAAACTGTATACATATTTGTTTATTAACATTTTATACTTGTTTATAAATATATAATAAATAGTAAATCGATTCTAAAAACGTCTTATATTGTATGAATGTACGCAGACATGTAATCAAAATGTTTGTGGGGAGTAACTAGCAACTGTAGGCTATACGTATCTATTATTGAAATAGACGAATTATGTAATAAAATTTACAATATAAATGTTCAACAATTAGTTGCATAATTTATGTGGTTCACGAGTAGCTTTGAATGGCGAGAAATGTATACAATTTTTAGGCCTATCTAATCATTTATCATATGACAAAAAAAGTACAGGTTGTAGTCCAACATGTGTTTACAATCTAAATTTAAAATCAATATCAGACCTGATACCATCAAAATGTGATGATTTACATCGTTAAATAAAAAAGTTGATTTACGGTTTTGGAGGTATTCTTCAGAGATTTAATTCTTATTTGTACGTAATAAATACCACCATTCTCCTTGAAGCTGACCAATAAGCACCATTAGTTCGAACTTCGATATTTTGTGGTGCACGCAAGCGTGTTTGGATAATAAAGTGTTGGTTCACTGTTTGGTTTATACATCCGTGGTCATTTAAACAGGCGTACACTCTCAAATTAGAAAAAAGTGGCTTTATGCAGTGCGCCATTATATGTTTTATACATTATAGTATAATAGTATGAATGTATGAATATATGATATACCTACTGTGTTGAATTCTGCATAACTATTATCAATTATATATAGCTTAAGAAAACATGTATGCAATATATAAAAAAAATTAGTATTAAATCTTAGTAAGTTTTAGTAGATGTAGTCGTAATATCTACTATACTCAAAATGATTTACATATTATAATTATCTCCCTAAACATTATTCATATATTCTAACAATGTCAATATTCCTCTTATCTCCTCCCACTAATACAAAATATATACAAGAATATTTTAATACCTATCACATTTTATGCTTTATAATCGTAATTTTTACTAATAAATCGAATAGGCAATGCAGATTGTATCGTGTAACCGAGGTTAGAATTTAGAACCGTTTATTGCTGCAGCTACTATATATTATTCATAATAATATAGTGATATTATAATTTTGAATTGTCAACTCTTTTTTATAACCAGTAGTTGTAGAATACCTCTAACTATGAATTGTCGTGTGGGAGCACTACGATTTTATCAAACTGAAGTATTCCGAGGTAAAAACGCTCGTCACACAGTCGGCTCACAACCTAACCGGCCATGATATTATTATCATGCATTTATGTTCGGTTGACGAGTCCCTACGCTAAAGGCTATCCCTCGTTTGCCCTCGTCTCCCTCCTCTGCACGTCGGAAACCGAACGTCTGTTCGAAACATAAAATACGCGTACGTATGACGCCATTATAATAATATCGCCGATACCGTATAAAATTATTATGCACACACGACGCTACAGCAGATAATAACATAATTAATAGCCGCCGACTATGGGTGCGCGTGTCGTCCGTCATTACGTCGCATTATTATATTTCGCTACGCGCGACATTACAATATAATAATAATAATATAATGTAAATACACGTACGGCAGATAATGTAACGATAATAACACGATAATGACGATTACGACGACGACGACGACGACGACGACGACGACGACGATGATAATAATAATATAAACGGTTTAGCGACGCGAGCGCGTGCCGAATTACAATATCGCATAATATATAATATGTATATATCGCGATCGTATCGTCTGTTGTACAATCATATTGTAATGCCGTAATCTCGTCACACGCGCGAAAAAATCCGAATCCTCTTCCGATCGGGTCGGCATCACAATAATAATAATAATAATAATGTAGCCGGTGTGGCTGCTGCAAGAGGAGACCCGCGAAAAGAGACACGCCAGCACGCACGTCGCACATTACACTGTTTATAATGTTATGTATAAATATTGTACGTTATATAATAATATGATATCGCCGTAGACGTCTATGGCTACTGTTGTAGGGGACCTGTGTATAATAATATAATATATATATATGACATGTCGCGAATAATTTTCGGGCACCTAATGAGTATGAACCGTTTTTTCCCTCTCTCTCTCTCTCTCGCTCTATTTTTCTCTATCGTGCCCTCTCTCACTATTTATCTCACCCTCTTTTGGGCGTCGTCGTCGTCGTCGTCGTCGTTGTTGGAGCCCGAGTCGTATATACGCGTTATATTATTATACACGTAAACGCGCCGACCGAGAGCGTCTCCTCCGCGGTGCGATGACAAATTCGAAAATTATTCCACCGCAAATAATAGCCTAAACGAAATTTATCCGGTTCGCGTTTCAAATTAACCCCGTCGGCGGCGGCCCTCGCCGGTTGAACGATGATGATGCGACGTTTCACCCCAATATTTATCTCGTCGCCCGTATCACCCTGCGCCGCCGCCGCCACTGCCTGCCACTTCCGACGTTGTAGACCACTGCACACCGCTTGCAGTAAACGTTTTGACACACACACACATATATGTGTATTTAATACATATTCATGGTTATGCTGGTGCTCTGCTGCCATGGCGGCGGCGTGTAAACGATATCGAAACACTAAATTTAATTAAATACAAAATGCGCGGTCGCATACCCCTCGGCGATTGGACCTGGCGAAAATCAGTGAGTTCCGGAGTTATATGATATATATATGTGTGTATGTGTGTGTGTGTGTGTGTGTGTGTATGATATTGAAGTAATAATATTGAAGTAAGAGGAAAAAAAAACGCGGAAACAACCGATGCAGCCCGTTCGCGCCCCGAGCTGTTTACAGACAATAATATCATATTATATATTATGATTATTTTTATTGTCATCGCCAAGGCCCCCCCCCCGCGGAGAGTTTTAGTATTTCCTACACATTATAATATTATGTATTATTGTTATTATGGCATATTATCATCACGCGTCGCGCAGTCCGGCCGAGTCATAATAATAATATATAATCATTTTATATGCGGCTGCAGCTGGGTTGATGTCGCATAGGTATTATTTCATTTTGAAAAATTAAAAACAAATGGATGCATACTATTTATATTATATTTTCTTTGGAGGTCGAAAAGGTTGATAATTTTTTAACGAGTTGCACGATCCCAATGAACTCAAATCTTAGGGGCTGCAGGTACCAGTTGCTTATCACAGTGGCTATCAACCTGGGGATCACGAATGATAGGTTTAGGTATCGCCAAAAATAATAGACGAAATTATTTTCCCATATTATTTAAAAATAAAATAAAGTTAATTATTTATTTTGTTCTATATCTATACACTAACATGTCGAGGAGTGTAAGCTTATCGGACTATAGGGGATATAAATTATTAAATTGTTCATAACTCATATCGTATACGTAAGTATATTTGAACAATTTCAGTCGCAAATATTTATAATAATCAGTTTCTACCTAGGTGTCATTCGGGTAGTATATGCATGTTACGCGATATAAAGTACGTAACTATTATACTGTTTTAAAATGGAAAAATTTTTAATTAAACGACCTTCAACTTGTGCAAAACAACATTTTTTTTTTTTTTTTGAAGTGGGTCACATTACAAAAAAATAAAAAATGGAGGTCGTGGTGCAAATAAGGTTGAAAACCACTAATCTATCGCAGTACTTCATGGTAAAAGTGGTTCAAAGACGATTCAGAAATGTCAAAACGTTTACAACTAAGGAACTATGATATTATCATATTAAATAGGTCATCTGAGTTTTATACTATCCTTTTTGATCGTGATTTTTGTGACTGTGCGTAGTATACAACTAAACATAAAGTAGGTGTTCTTTTGTGGATATAATTCAATGATAAAATAATCCAAATTGGATTTTTTTTTAACAATAACACATAATTATTCTCAATAATTATATTATTTGAGAGCGTTATAATATTGTCCGTGAAAAGTTAACTATTGAAATGTGAGCAAACGTCCATCCTAATATTATTGTTTAAAAATTATTTTTTTGTGAAAAATTGGAAATAATAAATAACTATTAAAAAAAAAATAATCGAAGAAAAAGATCAGTAAATAATTGGTTTACGGTCTCGATGATTTTACGATCAACTTTTTTATTAATTTCAGTAAAATATAAAACATACGGAGGATCTTTTATTACATTTTCAAATCTTAGATGTTTAAATGAAAAATGATATAAATTTGTAACAAAAAATAATTTGTAATATATTATTTTTGTTATTTTGACAAATTTTATCAATTTTAATTTCCAACTAAAAATAAATCATCACACCTAAAACATTCATTGTTTTTCTCAGTATCTAAAATGTCAAATTATTAAAATTTATAATTCTAATTAGCAGATAATAATTTTTTTAAATTAATTATTACATAATATTACTAGCTGTCCCGCCCGGCGTCGACCGACCTAAAGATTAAGTTAAGATCCATCTCAAGTAATTTCCACCAAGGTAGGCAATACACTGTGTCGGATCGCAGACAATGTACGTGCAGTATATTATTAGGTAAACAATCTACTTGCAATGGATTGTGAATTTCATGAGGGTGTGTGAGTAAAATCAGAATTAGATAGGTAAAAACGTTGTAACGGTTGCCCGTTCCAAAGATTTGGTTTTTTTTTTTAATTTATTTGTAAAAAATGTATAATATTATTCCCTTTACTGGTTATAATAGTAATAAAATATGTAACCAATAGCAACCCTATAAGTAAACAGAAACTATACATAAATCCCATCGAAAAAGCGTTTTCAGTTATTCAATATTCTGGTCAACTTTTCTAAATTTTATTTTTGTAAAATCCTTTAATCTATTGCCAACATTAAAAAAAAAAATTAGTTTCCAGCCGTTTTCAAATTATGGCGTCATCGACAAATATCGATTCATCTTTATATATAAATATATTTAAAAACAATAGATACATATTATTATCAATTAACGAGACCAAAAGAGATAGCTTAAATGTGGTTAAAATTAAAAATAACCCAAGTATAGGTACTATAGGAAAAAAAACACATTTTTTTTTAATATTCTCAATTTTTTTTCACAATAAAATGTACAGTTTTAATTCATAGTTTTGCTTTTTTCTGGAGATTTTCGGCGTTTTGATCCATAGTTATTGTTAGCGTGTCCGAGATATTTCATAATAAATCGTTGTTTAATTTTCTCACGCTTGCACGAGTTAAAGGTTCTTGTGAGGTTCTATATTTGTACATATATATATATATATATATATATATATATATTTCTATATATATATATATATATATATATATTATAATGTTATAATTAATACCTATTTATTTTATTTATTCGATCCATGCGGGTTAGGGATCTATACTTAGAATTTACTACTTAAAATAACAATTAATATATTTGTATCACTGTATTTTTTTTTTTTTTTTTTTGGTTCTTTAATAAACAGCTTTTTCACAAACTTAACATCAATTCAATTAAAACATAGTAAATTAATAAATCAAAACACATTTTAAAAATTTAAATCTCACTAATCACAGTTTTATTAGATAATTGACTTTTTGTATGATACGACAGAAGTCTCCATCAGGACATATTTTAAGTACTTTTTCTATGATCAATATTAAAAGGAAAATTGTAAAATTATTTTGAAATTGTTTTAGGGGAGCTCAAATACTTTTGAGAAGCTCTGATTCTACCAAGTTCCCCTACATCCGATTTCTACCAACGACAAATATTATTATTAGGATTTTTGCTGGAAACCAAATTTAATTTTGTTCTTTGCTATATAATATATTTAATGCAATGTTGTAAACTCGCGTATACCTACAATCCAAAACAACGGTGTTTATATGAATATGAATAGGTACCAACTGCAATATGTAAATTGGCTGTTTTCATTAAGATTTCGTTGACGTAAAAAAAAAAAAAACAAAAAAGTAAACGAACAGATGATAATCCAGCAATCTTTGACCGAATGTAAACAACCGTTCGCGTTCGACGACACTGGCGTCAAGTCGATTGACAACGCGCACACAGAAACCTTTTGATATGATAATAAGGACTCGTTTATAACTTGAGTAATTTTGTACGAAATACAGTGGGGCAAAGGACCAAAGTTCTCAAGTCAGCCACCTGTCTCTCTCACTCGCTCTATCTCTCTCACTCACTCTATCTCTCTCTCTCTCTCTCTCTCTCTTACCCTTTTTTGTTCCTCTCTCTATCACCCTCTCTCCCTCTGTTTCTCTTTCGTTCTTACCACCATCCTATCTTATTCTCTCTCTCCTACTCTTCATCCTTCGGCCTATCTCGTCCCGCCACACTACTCCTTGCCCACTGGGTGTTCGGTCTAATGAATGCTCCGTTGTCTGTCAACTTCCATGAATATTTAACAACTAATTGAACTTTACCTGGTTGGATTTAATAAACGATTTTAATGCTCGCGCTATTTCAACAAGCGACCCTTTAATGAACTTTATCTTCTCGTTCTTGACGTCAAAATGTGTGAGCTTAAATATGAGTTAATTGTTTTTAAGCAATTTGTATACGATTTTATTTTCTGTTTGTCGAACCCTATTTTAGCGTATTACCATTCTATTCGAGTGATTGAATATTATCTTAGTGTAAGAGTTTCTTTTTATATGATATGGACGTACTGTGTGGCTATGTATAACACTGCAGATGTCGTTAGTCATTACTCATGAATTTATTATGGAAAAATTATGACAATGACTTTATGATGGAATCGTAATAAAAATTACTTAATTTAATTAAATTACTAATTTAAAAAGTCATTTCGACACAAGCTACTTTGATTTCACATTTAAAAAAAAATTATAAAATTTACCACCTCAACTATATAGCAGACCCTGCAAATAATTATAATTATAATTTGTTATCTGTGACATACCATACTAAATTTTATCATAACAATATGTTCTAAAATATACGGGAAAAGTATTAAAGTTTCAGAGTAATCATACTTATACCAAAATATCAAATATGTAATATAAAACAGTGTTTATCTAAAATAAATATGTATTTACACATAAATCCGTTCACTATTAATAACTTTTGACCACAATATATTACGGGAATTTAGTGTTGTATGATGTACAAGTCTCTAAAACTGCATATGTTTAAGTATCGTAAACAATTCCAATCTAGCAGAAAGAGAGAGTGTTTTCCATCAGTCGTCAGGTTCAAAACGTCATAATAATAATAATACTCGATGGTATTTCTGTATTATCATAATACACTTTAATAATATTATAATATATTACAATATTATCCACTCCGCATTTATTCGTCTAATGTCTATACATTGTACAAAATTCTTAGGTCACCTGGTAGTGGTTGTGAGGAGGGGTTGGGGATGGAGGATTTGTTAGGTTAGAGAGAGGAGAAGTTACAAAATTTTAAGTGTTTCTGTCTTCTGAAGATAGACGGTCACTAATTATTGCATTATTTCTGATCGACCACCTGAGATGGCAGCTACGCAAAAAACATGATGACTTAAATTGTGTTAAATTTAGTAATAATAATGTTATACAAAATTATAGCATGTTTCTGCGTAATATATTCATTGTTTATTTTGCTCCAGATATTTTGGATTTTGTATATTTTATATCCAAACAATATTTTAGATATCAATTTCCAACAGTGTATATATGAGTGTTTTCTTATGCGCTTTCTGCAGTAACTGGCAGACAATATTGTAATATGTATTTTGTGATGACAATTAAATCATTTTTTATTCGTTATCTCATATATATTTTAAATGTGGAGTAGAACGATGAATGCACTTTTTATTGAGTATTAGTCATTTGACCAATTTGTCACATTTTACATTCTTTATTCAAACCGTTATTATTAAACTAAAAACCAAGACAATGTTGAAAGTAAATTGTAAAATTCCTAAAAGCAGCCATAGAGCTTTAATTTTATATATAAACATTTTGCATTCGCAATAGTTATCAATTATATTTAAAGTATTATGCAGGACTAACATTCAACTTACCAAAATCTGTGTAATAGAAACAATGATCTACATAGGGAAATACTAATATATAATTTAACATCATTTTTTTAGAACTGTATCAAAAGGTTAACATTATTGGCCATCCACAGAATAGTGGTTATTGATTCAGAGTAAATTTTAAATGATGCACGCATGTATCAATATTTATATACCCTTAAAATCCTGAGAACGATACCGATAATAGCTATATATAAATACGGTACTGCGGAGGAGCGATTGTGAACTCGGCCAGAAGAAAAAAAAGTCAATTAGGTCTATAATAGTAAACTCGACCAGGTCTTTTTCCAGATAAAAATTATTTATATGTAAACTCGGCCCGAGTAAAATAATAATATTCCCAGATTTTCTCATAATAACTATATTTAATAATTATCTTATAATATTTTTGCGAACTATTTAGCATTAGATACCCAGAAGACACTAAGATGAGGAGACAATTTATTCGCATTGTGCTTTAAAAATTATTCTGTTTTATTTTAATTTTATATTTTTAAAAAGTATAAAAATTCGTTATAGCAGAATTAAATTATATAAATTTAAAATTGTAAGTGTAAAAATGTAAGTAAAATTAATTTTTTTATGTTTTTGATATATTAATTTTTATTGATATTTCTTTATTTTCTTCAAGCGTAATTTTTAACAATTATTTTTTTTTTAGTTTTGGAATTTTGAAATTTAAATAATTTATGATTGACTGTTGATTTTTATATAGACTTCAGTTCGTATTTATTTTTGATTTGGTTATGATGTAATACATATTATATTTGTCAGTTTATGTTTATTGGTGAAAATTATTGGGCCGTGTTTACAACTAAAAACGTAATCGTGGACTCAGTTTATATTTACCCCTGCGGAGTATTGTAAATACGCACACTGACTTCATCTGACGGATATTATACTGATTAATAAAAAAAAGCATTATAATATAATATTATATTGTAATATTTTATATCAATATATCATTATTATTATTATACGTCATGCCGAAACATTTAAAATTAACATACGCATCGTATCCGCGTGCCGGAAGATATTTTGGTCGCATGCTATACACGGGGAGTGCGTTATTTGAGTTATTCGTATATATGTATATGTACCATATATTTTATTGTACAGTGTATACATGTAAATATATATATACTTTATAATGTTTAATTCTCCGACTCCACCCTCATATTTATATAGTACGGTAGTCGCGTATATGATTTGCATGGGGAATTTAGTTTGCTGAACGCGTGTGCATTATTCACGAAATATTTTAAACGTCGGTTGTCGGGGTCGTTCGACATATTGCTACGTTGAACACGATAAAAATAATATATAATATTCAGTTTTCTCTTTTTCGGCCTATCTATTATAGCTGTGTACAATTATAGTATATGAATAATAATTTGTAATCACTTTTACGTGTGCAGCCGCACTGACTAGACGTACATTCCAGCGTTTGCTCTCTTATCTAATCGCTGCACATCCATTACGCAACGTTACATCGACATCTACCGCAAGTAATATGCATCATCATATATATGTTATAATATTACGATAGCCGTACACCCATACAAAAATATCTAAAAATGATTGAACCAATTCTTATTTAACCTACCGGTTTTAACAACTCGTCAACCAACTCTTCAATTATATTTCCACAAAATACAAATACCCTAAGCTTCGCTTCAAAAGTGGCCTCTGAACAACTTCCTAAACAAGAATTAGCTATAGTATTCAACACATTCGAAAATATACCACAAATCGAATATCTTTACCCCATGGAAAATTAATCTCACTAAAAGACATTATGTATGATTCTCGCATATCTAACGATCGGTTTTGTGTATATCTTTTAAATAAATATACAATCGATAATCTACTAGCTAATCGCCAAAACATAATCGTCAACAACCAGATTATTAATATTCGCCGACTAATTAATCCAGCAAAAAAAAATAATATTATCTAATGTATGCCCAACAGTTCCAAATAATATTATTCAAACGAGTTTAATTAATGCTGGTTTTCTTTTAGTATCACCAATTATTAAATTAAGAGCAGGATTTAATATATAAGGTTTTGATCATATATTGAGTTTCAAAAGGTAAATTTTTGTCAAACCGGATGATTTTCAAAATAAACCGTCATCGATTATAATTAACCACGAAGATATTGTATACAGAATATTTATAAATGATGACATGGTTACCTGTTTCCAATGTAAACACATCTTAAATCAATACCTAAATCTAAAAACAACTTCAGATGAAACACCTATTATTTTATCACTTCATAAAAATATAAATGAAAACATGACAGTAAACAATAAACCCTCCCTTGAGCCAAATGAAGCTAATACCACTAAAAAGTTAATCATTGTGCATAAAGAGACCGGTCTCCACCTCTATACTGTGATTTACATTATGCAATCTAAATAGTTGAAACCATAAACGAGGCCTTTATAATAGATCGCAGCCTAAAAACTAGCCTAGAAAAATTACTAAAAAATTTAAAAACCTACCTTCAAACAACCCAATAGTTTATTTATCTTTTCACCTTGCTCTAAACCCATTATATTATATGAAATATCAAATATGATATATTAACAAAAATTAATTTACTAATACAATGGAACTTGAATGGTTTTTACAAAAAAAAATATTGGCCTAAAACTTTTAATAACCAATGAAAAACCTAGTATTAGTTGTTTTCAAGAAACTGTAACGAAATGAAAACTCTGGAAGTTTACAGGTTAATAAAAAGTCATCTTTATTATTTTCTTTCTAAAATATGGATTGCATTTAACTATATATGTACAATATTTTCTTTTAATTTTTTATATTACTTAAGGTGATTTGACATAAGTAAACAACTACACGTAACAAGGAATGGGTATGTGTCGTTATAGTAAGATCTGATTTACAGATGTTTCATGTGTTTTTGATAAGTCTTGATAGATTTTAACAACGTTCACTTCTTTCGATGTTGGGTATTGATAAGGTGTAGTTGCGGAAGTGGGTTATCTCAGCGAAATGTGAGTTCGGTGGTTCCAGTGGTGCGATGGCTCGACGGCGCGGTGATTCAAAGGATTCGATAGAACGATTGGATAGTGTGTAGAACGATTACAATACACTTTGTAGCAATCTAGTGTGGTCTGATATATGTTAGCATTTCCCGTACTGGAAACACTTATTTCCCTTACCGTGTTGTCAGTGAATATCAAGAAATTTGTAGGTACTTGTTGCTGGCTGTTGGATGTATATATCTGCACTTCGGTGGTTGATTCGGCTTAGTAGAAACTCGTTTTCCCTCATTCAGTTTTGTATGGCATTTCGTGGCATCTTGATTTCCTTTAGCTCGGTATTCTTCTAGTATAAGTTGGTCTTCGGTTACTAGATACTTTGTACCACTTGATGTGAAGTTGAAATATATTGCTGGGTCAAAATAAGAGTGATACCATGCACTAGTAGATGTTAATCTCCCCCGTGCACCATCTAGTGTGGTTATTTATAGTCAGTTGGTTCGGTGGTTGTTGTAAGTAGGTTTTTGTAATATTGGAGATGGTAACCGGCGGCGCATCGGTTATTTCGTACGCAAAACTTTGTCAATATTCTTGGCTGTCCACGTGTCGGTCGCTTATAGTGTCGTACTTAGTGATTTCACCACTGTTATTGTGTTGTATAGTTATTATGATATTTCAGAGAAAGACAAAAAAATCCAAACTGTGCTAGTTGAATATCCATCCTAGTTAAAAATAATATAAGATCATAACAAATATTGATCAACACAGAATTAGAAGTCGTAACAAGAATACACCTGAACCAAGAAATAACCATATGTAATATATATCTTCCAGATATTACAGTATTCTTTTACCAACAATTAATCAATATAAAAACCAATTGCCCACACCTCACATAATAGTCGGTGATTTTAAGTAGAAAGACAAATTGTGGAAGTAATCACACCGACTCTAGAGGAAAAATCATTGAGGAAATCATTGAGAACAAAAATATTATCCTTTTCAACAATGTAGCCTCTACACGTCATAATTTTTCCAATAGGACCTTTTCAGCAATCGACCTTTTTTTAGCTTACTCGTCGATCTCCTCATATCTCACCTGAGAAGTCAAAACTAAGTATTTCAATAGCGATCACTGGCCAATATTAATTAAAATACTTCAAAGAAACTCCCCCCCAGAAACTTTATATTATAAACAAATGAAACTTAAAATACCTAAATTAGATGCTAAACTCAGATATGATTAATAGCATAATGTTAGAAAACCAAATACTCAAACACAAATTGAATTTATACGACATTGATATGATTGTAAAAAAAATAACTTCAATCATAATAGAAGCAGCCCATAAAGCCATTGGAAAAACAATATTATACCTCGAAAAAATCCACGTTCCTTGGTGATTTAATGAATGTAGAAATGCTATAAAAAAATAATAAGAATGCTCTCAATAAATACAAAAAAAAAAAAACAAAAAAAATCCTAGACTACATTGATTTAAAAAGAAAACCAAAGCCCAATCAAGAATAATTATTAAACACCAAAAAACTTTCGATCTAAACTCAAATACACTATTGAAGAAGCATGGAAAAAATCCAACTAATAGAAGGCATTCAATTCAATGAAACCCTTCAAACACTTTTTAAAGGGAATAAAACATAATTCCTCCCTCCTCCCTAGAAAAAGCTGAAGCTATCGCTGAACGTTTTGAAAAAAATAATAGTGACGAAAATACTTATCTCGAATGTAGAAATTCAAAATTAAAAAGCGAAACAGACAAACCAATCATATTTACAAAGGATGACAACCAAATAATAAACATAACGATAAATTTACAAGAACTTTACAATACACTAAATGTAGTGTTTTTCTTCTTTCGCTTCTAAATGTAATTCAAAACACAGCACAGACCATGATAAAATTCCGTACATATTTATCAAACAACTCCCTTACAGAACTTTCTCTATACTATTAAAAATCTACAATTTTAATATGGAAAAAGAGAACTTTCCCTACGTCATGGATAAGAGCCATCATTATACCGATACTTAAACCAAACAAAGATCGACACGAAATCACTTCTTATTAACTTATATCTTTAATATATACTCTGAAGAAATTACTCTAAAAAATTGTCAGTAAAATATTATGCTGGGTACTTAACCACACAAACTTTATCTACAACCAACAATTTAGTTTTCAAAGGAACAAATCCACCATAAATGCTTTAACGATAATAACAAAAGACGTATACGCAGTCTTCAATATCAAACAGCACGTCCTATTAACTTCATTTAACATTAAAAAAGCTTACGACATGATTTGACGCCATCGAATATTAGACATATTCCAGAAATAAAAAAATAACTGCAATATACTCGCCTACATCTCATATTTTTTATCAGTATCAGTGAAATTAAACAAAACATACTCTGGTCACTATAAGCTTCTAAACGGCATACCCAAGAATCAAGTCCAAGTGTTACACTTTTTAAAATAGCTATTAACGAATTACTGAGTATGATATCAGCTCCTTTTAAAATCATTATGTTTGATGATGATTACGGTGCCATAATATACAGAGCAGCACCCAATTCAATACTCAATTCATAAAATCCAATCCACAATCAAGATATCCGACATAGCATTGTCGCATTTAGAACTAGTTCCATCCCGAGCATCTCATGTGAAGGAAATACACCTCCTCTCAATATAAGACGCAATATGCTCATTCACAAATTTATACTTAAAAAAACTAGCTGACAAGGAAAATTATATTTTATCATACTTATTTACCAATTTCCTTCAAAAAAAAAAAAACTGCCAATATCTACACGCTTAAAAAGATAAATTTACATAACAAATACACCTCTACTCAATCTACTACCTCCAATACCATGCATATACCCCCTTGGAAAATGGAACTTAACATCAACTCCTCAATGATCCAAGAAATAGAAAACACAAAACCATCGGAAATCCCTCGAAAATTCATTGACATCATATGAAATAACTTCCAAAACCACAAAATTATTTACAACCATAAATCAAAGTCCAATGATAAATCAGGACTAGCTATGATTTCAGATGAAGAAGTATTCAAATTTTCCTCACTAAAATATAATTCTATACTTACCATTGAAGCTCTTGCTATCCTGATAGCGCTTGAACTAATTGAACGGAATTGAAAAAATACAGAGTCATTTTTATTAGCCAGTGATTTCCTTCGTTTAATCATAGCTATAAAAAAACACGGGACAATAAACTAAATAATAAAAAATATCCAAGAAAGAGTCTCTTCCTTATCACCACGTTCGGTAGCCTTCTTTTGGATATTCACACACAAAACCATACCTAGAAACGAAAAATCCGACGAAGCAGCTAAAGAAGCTGCTATTAACAATAATACTCACTTAATAAAACTTTCATCTCTTAAACACATAATCAGATGCGCCCTAGAAGGAGTAAAGCAATGAAGCACACCAAATACTATAGGACCAAGAATCTAATAACAAACTTCACCAAATTAAGACACTTCTGACTCCAACTTCGTATCCTGTATTTTGTACAAGACGAGAAAAAACAATATATTCATGTATAAAAATCAGCCACGCAAATATCACTCACATACAACTAATGAAAAAAGAATCAAGACCCACATGTGAATTTTGCAACATATCTCTAATATATTAAAACACAACCTCTTTGAATGTCCACGCTTAGCTGAAGATAGAAAAATCTTCCCACATCTAACGAACATAGAAGATACTACATCTATAAAAAATATTAAATTATTAATCTATTTCCTTAAAAAAATCAATTTGTACAATCGAATTTAAATACTCCACTAATATAAAATGTCATTATCACTATTATTACTTTTACTTCCATAAATTATCTTTATAATGTATTGTAATGTAAATATTTTTGTCTCGGTTAACGACTTTAACGTTGAAGCCGTATTAATAAATAAATAAAAAAAATAATAATAATATGTAATGAGTAGTTATGTCATCAGTGTCAAAACTAATCTATACTAAAAATATACTCATATAGTATTATTTTATCAATAAATAACTTATATTGTGCTAGTTAATAGTAATATTAAAATGATAAACTTCTTTATACAAATATATTTAATGTAAATCGTCCTCGGTAAAATATTCATTTCTTATGAGTAGTATTTATTTTTTTATACATTTTTCTATTAATTATTGTATATTGTTCTATTAGTACATGTATACCAATTCTTTCTTAGAAAATTGTATATATTTGGTACTTTTAAAACGTCTCATAAGAAATGTTGGACTTTTCAGATTTGGTCGTCACCCTATTGCATTCTGCAACACCGAATTAATAGTGTTAGGTTAAATTGGGTTAAAAATAAATCTTATTATCTTTCCGTACCTTATATTGTATTCAATTTTCAGGTCATAGTAATAAAAATTAAAAATTTTATGATCACAAAAATCTCGTTTAGCCAAAAACATTTTTATTACTTCAGAATTATACAAGTTAATGTAAAAGCTATTGTCTAGAAATACTGCAATATAAGGCGTATATAAGATAATAAAACGAATAATATAAATGGCTAGCACTAAAGCCGATAAAAATAAAAACGTGAAAATGTACAAAATCTAAAATTTGACAAAAACGCCCTAAAAAATTGTCATAAAATGTTATTATAGACATAAAAAAGACGTTATAATACATGAACGAACGACGACGTAAAGAAAATAAACAAATTTATACCAACAAATTAAAATGAAATATTTATAAAGAATCTATGAATAATAAATGTATGGTAGGCTGTTAGAATTTCATGGAATATGAAATAAAATTTTAAATTCATTAGCCTAACTCAATTAGTGATTACGTACACGAACCATCGACAATAGCGTTTAAACTGCCTATACAAAACGCCTTGTTAGCGTTTGAAATCGATTGCAACCTCATCATAACATTATATATTATAAAGTAATAATATGAGTTTACGATGTTAAAACTATATTAATTACAATAATTTTCAGTTAATGTGCAATGTACTACAGGGGAGCTCAACCTTTAGGAAGACTGGGCCACATCCTTTTTTATAATAATACATTTTATCTTTTCATCATCGTTATCGTTGAAATAATGATAATACATTCACTATTTAATCAATATAAGTCCTATGATATACCTTATATTAATAGTTTTATTATTTTTCTTATAATATATATAATTAATTGATAGTTATGAAATTTACGGAAGGGCCACATTAAAACCTATTACGTGCCGCGGGTTAGACACCCCTGATTTACTTCATTCGTAATATTATAATACATAAAGACCTATTTGACCACATGAATATTTTATTTATGAAAAATGATAAATAATCAAAATATTGTTATGGCAGATTCTATTCAAAGAAGTCAAATTCGTATGATAGTTCTTTGTACATAGAAATATTCAAACTCTTGGTTAATGTATGAATATTACCAAGTGTTGAAACCTAAAGTTTTTTAATTTCCCGAAGGTTTTACATTTTTTACTTAACTCCTTTAATTAATTCATATTAGACATCAACAAATATTATACAAAAATTACTCTTCCGAAATCAAAATATAATACTATTTTGTATTACACGTCTACATTACTACCGTTAGGACCGGTGTGCATCAATCTTTTAGATTCTGAAGGAAGCAATGAATGTATTGGTTTACAATGCAGAGTAATTTTTTTTTTTTGTATTTTTCATCACGTTTTTAGGCAGTAAAAGTGATCCGATTTTCTTCATCAGCATCTTTTTCCAGCAGAAAAGAAAATCTAGTTAGTACTTTGTGGAGTCAAAAGTAAAAAATTCCCGAAAGTTTTTAAACACGTCGGGAAAAACAACAAAAAAATTAAGCGAAAAACAGGAATTTTTACGCAAAGGCGATTTATGACAAAATCAGTTTTTTTTTTTTGATGTAACACCAAAAGTAATCATAGTTGGTATAAGTATTTAAACTTCAAATTTTGACCGAAATTCATCATTGAACATTTGCAAATTGTTTTGTGGTTGAAAATATATAAAAATATTCAATTTTTATAACTAAGGTCTAAAAACTCAAAACAAGATTTTTTTGTAAGCACTAAAGTAGCTACTAGTGTAACCAAAAAAATCAAAAAAATATATTAAAAAAATAATTTTTTAAAGACATTTTAAGTTCAAATTTAGGCGATATTAGATATTTAAATGAAGAATAACGTTGTTATTTATTTCATTGTAATTTAAAAATATTTTTTGTGGATGCTTGAAACTTTTAAAATATATTATTATATTTTATACACTCAATTAAATTTTCTAATACAATATTTTCTGCAAAAATTAATTTAACCTTATGTGTTATTAATAATACAATTAATTATTTTCATAGTAATAATATCATAAAATACACTTAATTATGTAGACAGGTCCGTCAATTTTCGCTAAGAATTGTTTTTCGTATAGAATGATTTTATATCATTGAATTCAAATTTAACAAACTCATAACATTGACCCAACTCGACACTTACTGTACAGCAAAGTGGCACCCACTTGCGGATCTTTTTTTTATTTTACTTATTATGGCACATACATGGGTATATCTATGAGATGACAACATTTATGATACGAGTTATTTCACTGATGCAAAGCAAATTTTTCTTTGGATTACCGTCCAAAACAAATTTCTCTGTCGTGAAAACATATCATTATATTTTATGTCCATGCCAATCGAAATAAACCATGACATGGTTACTTGAAACGAAAGTTAATTTACATAACTTTATTAATATTAAATTATGTTTAAAATATCTGATGTAAATTTTATATATTATCGTACGTGGTTTTTAATGTAGGTTTGTTTCATATCAAGTACATAACATTATGGAGAAAATCACGAATTTTCTCGCACAATACTAAAAGAATGAAAATGTTCATCAGAGAAACCACTTTTACTACAATGTAAAAAAATAAATAAAAAAAAAACAATCATTCAAACATAAGTTGTACAGCAACCATCGATCACCCTTAATGAATTCCCTTAATAAATATTTCCATTAAAATATTCAAACTCACCCAAATCCATCGCTCCCCCACAATTGGCAGACTACGGACATGACATCATTCCGCGTGGATCACAATTCGATATTATCGTTACTCTTAAATCTCCAATGCTCTGTTGAAAATCACAACATATATTGTGTGTAATCAGAAATAATAGGATTCGGCCACTGCACGGAAATCGAGTAATCGATCACAATTAGTTGGAACAAATTGGAAAATCACATTATGTCATACACTTAAATACGTTCAAACATTTGTAATTTGATTTGACTACCCTATACGATTTCAGGGCATCGGCGCGCGAATAGGAGATAATTGTTATAAACTGCAGTTGAACAAGAACCATATAATATCGCATTAACCTACCTACCTATATAGACGTAATATGTTGTGATGTAAAAGTTAAGGCTCTGTAGCTTAAATTTACTAGGGCCACAGTTATTATATTATTATAATCCACCAACGTTTTTATCGTGATAGTTGTTATGTTTCACAGATTTATGAGTGTGTTTAAGATGTATTTAATAGATGATATATTTTTGTTTATTCGTGATTATAAATTCCGACATATTAATATAATATATTATACAGAATATTACATGATATAAAATTATTGAAATACATAATAATATAGTGAAATAAAAACATAATACTTTATGTGCACAGCGGAATTATTTTATTTCACAATCACAAAATATACCGACAAATGTTCGATACCGCTATGCCAGTTTGGTTTGATTTTAGAATTGTATATAATTAATGCTTTGTATTTCTATCATAACCCTCGTCCACCCCTTTCGAAAGCTTATATACTCACAGTATGCATATATATATATATAGGCTACATTTAGTGATTAATGATTGGTAATCAGTAATCACTGATTACGCTGTACCTGCCTATATATGAACACTTTATCGAAACCCAATTCGCCGTTATTGAAATTATCATTAACCCAGCAGAGGTCAGGACATTCATTTTACTTGACGGGTTGGTAAATTTTATTTTTAATCAGCGTTATTATAGTACCTCTAGTAATCAATAAACAATTGGAAGAGACAAACCACGAATATTTCCTCACGTAATCACGCAATAATATTACGCGCTCATCTGATGCAGTGGAAAAAATGTATAAGTTTTTTTTTTTTTATCGATAAAGTTTTGTATTTGTAATTTATTTTTTAACGACCGTGATAAGCGGGGTGAATCATCTTCATTTTTTTTACATTTTTAATGAACTAATATTGACAGAAACTTATTTGTTTAGAAATGTTATAAACGAGGAAACGTAGTAAGACATTCAATGAACAACATTTTTTACCTCTGCATGTCATCAAACTCTAAAGAAGACCACAGAAATGAAATAATGATTTTAAAAATAGAATAATACATAGTACTTAAGCACTTATATAATTTTTTGGTAATGATACATAATTACTATTTACGTCATACACATATACATATTAATTAGAAGTAATATTGGAACATCCTATTTTACCACCTCCTCCCAAAATCTAATTTCTGTTTCCACATTTTATATTATATAAGTACGTTATGAATTATGATGAATAATTTTTAATAACAATAATATTAGTTATATTTTTTACAAAAAATATTATCACTATCAGAGATTTTTAATTTACACAAAAAATAAATCAACAAATGCTGACCACATTTTAAAAAATATGTATAAAAAAATTTAATGTATTTTTAAATCTAAATTAATTAATACACTTTTCTTGCTTATTCTATGTTATTATTATTTACTTTTTTTTTTAGTATACTTGTCTACGACTTTCGAACAAATCACTTTTAGGTAAAAAATATTATATTCTGGTTGATATTTTGAAAAGGTAGATTTTTAATTATTCAATTATTTTTTTTTACGCTTAAGAAAATAACGTAATATTGTTATCAAGTTAATACATAAAATTCATAATGTAAGTATAACTGACGTATGTAAAAGAATGTGAATTTTCTGTATATATAAAATATACCATAATATAATATAACTTCGTAAATTAGATCTGTATTGCTTCTATTATACATCTCTCAATTCTTAACCTTTTCATTCTACACGTATAATTGTTGTATATTTCTGCAATTATTTGGTCTATTATAATTGAGAAACTAAATTTTATCATAGTCATAGGTATCATAATAGGTATAATATTTTGTTTTTGTTACTATAGAGAAAGCATCAATAAAACAAAATATGCAATAACGTGTAAATAATAATAAAATATTTATTTATTTAACAATAAAAATATTAATTTAATAATATTAAAAGTTACAGTGACATTATTATCAGGACGATCAACGGTTTCGATTGCGTATCATACGTTTAATGTTACCTATACATTTCGTACACAATAAAATTGATAAAGATCAGTGGATAAATGATTTTATTAAAAAAAAAAAAGATAAGCTTATGTAATATTTCTTGAATTGAATGAAAATAAACCATGAGAATTATTTCGTGTGGATCACGTGTTGGGTTACCACTTGCCTAATCTTGATTATAAAAGAGACCTTACTGCTTTTCTTCAAGAACCTAAATTGTTAAACATTGTTCGAATACCTCTTATTTCCTTGAGTAATGTAAATAATATTTTGGTAAAGGATATTTAATATAAGCTAAATAAATAGAAAAATTTTGCCATAAAAATAAATATTATAAATTCTTGATTCGAGTGGCTTGAATGTTTTTACTAAATAAACTAAATTTATGTTTTCTTGTACTTATAATGTTTTAAATTATTATATAAACAAATTATCATAAAATATCTATCTATTATAAACTGCATGTCTTTTACGTATATTATACTTTATGTTTATTTGCTTTTAAAAATACCAATGAATGAGGTTGTATATTGCCTACCTATATAGTTATTAGTTATGATTATAATATATATTCAAATTGATTTTGTAATAAACGATGCATTTATTTGTCAATATAAATACTAAAATTGAATATAATTATCATATTTGTAATATTTTATGAAATATTCAATATCAATAATGGAAACGCAAATGCAAATGGCTTTAAAATGGTAATTTTATAAAATAGTACCTAGGTACATAACATTATGTACATAATACATCTACGTATACCTTTATATATGTTTATACGCTTGTAGAATTTATCAGTTTTTTCTGTAATATATTACACAATATATACGAAGTACCTTTATCATTGCATCGATAAATATTATAATAATTTCATCAACTATGAGCTTCTATAATACATCATTTTTGATACAAATGCTTGAAAAATGTTTGTCCTGCACATTTTCTAAAAATCAATTCTATGTACGGGATGATGAAGCTGGCCAACGAGGGATCCGTCACTCCTCATTCGATTTATTATTATTATTATTATTATTATTAAGTGTTATCATAATATTAGTATTATTATATTGTTCAAATGTATGTTTTTTACTGTATTTTTATTTTTATTATTGTTGCTTTTACACATTTTGTAAATTTGCTAAATCATAGTTTTTCTGTTTAGCTTAAACATATTTTGAATTAGGTTCAACCCGTATACATATAATATTGTATACGTATAAATAAATAAACAACCAGGACCGTATGTTATCAGACATCGTGTCGGTGTAAAACTGTTTGGGAAAAAAATGAAAAATATACATTTTATGGTTTATACGTCGTCGAAAAAGAGCACACGCAAGCGTTTTATATTTTGAAGGCGATAGCGATGATGTAGGTACACACTTCAACTCCCACATGATCCTCTTTGTACGATATATACCAACAACTAAATAATCTCGAATAACGATTATCCATCATGCGTGCGGAAATCCGTAAAGATATCATTAGTTCTTGACGATGGAAATGTATTATTATTATTATTATTATTATTATTATTATTGTTATTGAAAGGAAGTGTCCGTACTTAATTTAATATTGATAACAATATAAGTAGTGTTGTAATTGGGAAAAAATTAGTAAGGGGGCACAAAAGTGTAAACAAAAATGTACGTGGCTGATTATTTAAATATCTTATTGATAAGGGTATATTATAATTAGAAGGGTACGGATAAATAATTTCTAAAAAGAAGAGGGATTCTGTTCCTCGGAGTTTCTCCTCAATTCAAGTATTGCACATAGATAGTGTTTAGGTGTTTTGGCAGATATGAAGAGCACATCGCCTCAAATAAGCATCGGGTTCAAAGCATAAATTATTGTTATTTTTAAACACTTTTGCTTTAATCGTTTACGTACGATTTAAGACTATGTTTATTGCTGGTAAATTATCAGACCAGAACTTTATAGATTTAAGTTTTGGTTGAGCTAAGGTTTTTGCTATTTCAGTTCTCCAAGGTAGGTATAATAATAATTATAACAATGTTTCTGCAGTCATTTCCAGTAACATTACAGCGATTTGGAAAATGTGAATCTTTAATTCAAATTTTAAAGTTTTATGTATTGTATCCATTTCTAAAAACAAAAAGAAACCCGTAAGTACAAAGTCCATCTCAGAATATCGCTGCGAAAATCTGTTTTGATTATTAATAATAACCTATAAAATAACTTATTATACACTTGTTAATTTTCGTGAGAATAGAATTCATGAATGTATTCAACTATTATTAAGGAATTCAATATGGACAATTTAACTGGCACACATCGTTGTAGATTAGTTCATCGTCAATGATCAGTAGACATGACTTGAGTAAGTTACCAATCCAACACAAATGTGTCAATTTAAGTTGTAGTAAATAAATTATAAATACATTTTTATAGGTTATAATTATAATTGTTATTTTGATAAATTGTTCATTGAATCGGGGGGGGGGGGAGGATATATAAGCGTCATCTGCTAAGTCGGAGTTAAGAATTTTATTGAGAAAATTGGTAATTTTGTTATAAAGAATAAAACATTTTTTATTTATTTGCAAAAATAATATAACGTTTATTATCGCATTTAGGTTTAACTTTATATCATAAATAAATTTAATCAAACTATGAATGACATGGGAGTAAATTTATTGATTGTATAGAAATGACGGATATATGTAATCACTATAGATAGTCTTGAAGTGTGACTATTTCTTATACATACTAAAAACGTCATCTGGATTATGCTCTACTGAGTCTACTCGTATTTATTTATTATGAGTTCTTAATGATGACGTGATGTTTTTTATTAGAAATATAGGAAAGTTAATTAAAACAAGGTCTTAAAAAGTGGTTACTGCTTTGCAGTAGGTACAGTCGGTGTCAAATGGGTCACTGTAATGGATGTGTTAAATTTCTAAACTCGTTATATAAAAAAAACGATTTTGAGCGAATACTGCATTTACTAGGTAAGTATTTTTTATGATATTATTTCTATTAAAGTAATTAATTATACTGTTAACAAAATAGTAGGTTGAATTCATTTTTGCTAAAATCATTGCATTTTAAAATATAATAATATAATTTGAAAGTTTCAAGCACAAACGAAAAATATTTTTAAATTAAAAAGAAGTAACTAATATTGTAAGACTTCCTATAAATATCTAATTTTGTACAAAATTCAACTTAAAATGTGTATACAAATCAATTATGTAAATCTATTTTTTTAGATTTTTTAGATTCAATATAAACTACTTACTTGAAATATTATCTCAATCCTTAACATTAAAAATTGAACATTTTATACATTTTTAAATACAAAATAGTTTGTGTGATTTCGATATTTTGACGAATTTTGTCAACATTTGAACTTTAAATCCATAAAAAAGTGTGTATTTTTTTTTAAAAAATCTTTATTTTTATTGCACATAAAAACATTATATACAGTTTAACATATAACTAAAACTTACAATGAAAATAAAAATATATATGTGTTTATGTATGTTTAAAAATTTTAAATTACTTTTAGAACAATTTATGAGGAATCTTATTGTATTTAATTTTTAAGCATTTTGATACAACAAACATTTTTTTGTCTATATTTTTAGGAAAAACAAAAAAAAAAAATCAAAAATGTCTTATGTTTACAATTAGCTCAAAATAGTCAAAATAATTTTAAAATTTAATAGTGTTTAGAAAATGTTATCTCAGCATTCAATGAAAAATTCAGAAGTCTACGAATATTCGTTTTTGAATTACAACAAAATAAGAAAATTGTTCACTGAGAAATCGCAAGTTTGCGAATAAATACCTAATGTTTAATTTCAAACGCTTATAAAAAATTAGTTGGACTTTCTGGTTAACTTTTTTTTTTTGTGAAAGGTTGTAACACTAATAGGAAATCTTGTGGTCATATTATATTTATATTTTTTTTAACTTTCAAATCCTAGGTTTAAAATGAAACATTTTTATGAATTTCTAAATAAAAAAAAATTGCAAATTTTCGTGATTTTTATGTAGTTTGTCCAAATTTTAACTTTAGACAATTATAAAAATGTTTGTATACTTATGTTCATTTTTTCTTAAAATTTTCACTAACAACAAATTATAAAGAACCTTGTATTAAATTTTTAAATCTTTTGACTAAGCAAAACAAATTTTATCGACATAAATAAAAAAAAATAAATTAATAATATCTTTCGTCTATAAATAGCTCAAAGTATATTGAAAATGTTATCGTGTATTGAAAATATAAATATAAACATTCAGTGAAAAATTAATGTATCCATGGTTATTATGTTTTGTGTTACATCAAAAAAAAAACAAAATTAATTTTGACAACTATTTGGTTTGCGTAAAAATTTCTGTTTTCGTTCATTTCTTGGTTTTTTTATGCTTTTGAAAATTATTTTGAATTTTTTACTTTTTGCTCCCTAAAGTACCAACTAAATTAACTTTCCTATCAGAAATAATGCTGATAAAGAAAATCAAAACGTGATGACATACACAAAAAAAAGTTTAAAAATTTAAAAAGACACTTAACACATAGCATTATAAAATCAATATATTCTTCGCTCCTTTCAAAATCTAAAATTAACTTAAGTTAGTTGTTAAATCAACGCATTGAGTATGTTAATCGTTAATGTATAATAAAAAAAAATAAATTGTTAATAGTTAATTAATATAGATATGTTATGTAACTATTAAAGTTTAAAGTAAATATGAAAAAAAATTACCAACTTATTTAATTAAAAAGATAAACAAATAATTTTTTTTTAATTTCCATTTGAACCAAACAATATTATTGTTTTTGTACAGTTTTCAATTTTTCTTTAAAATAATAACTAATTATTTTGTTAAAAGTGCATTTTATAGGTACTATTAATTTTTATTGCATTCTAGGATGTAGTGATTTGTCCAAATTAAACAAAAATTATTAAATTAATAATATTTAACTGAAGTTGTAAAATATGTTTAAGCATTTTCATGATTTTAACTTCGCGTTTTATTTTACAAAAATAAAAAGCTAATAGTTGTTATAATGAATTCTTTAACTAGTTATCTTGTCAAGTTAATTAGAGAATTACATAAAAATTAAAATTAAATTTACTTTTTTACTGGTCAAAGCTCGTTTTTGGTTTTTAACTGTTTCATTTTTGAATATACAGACCTAACATTCTTTTTTTCAAATACTGCCGCTCAATAATATCATAATATTATATTATACGGGTACTATCGGTCGAAAGTTGAAAGTCGCATGTCTTGGCATTCGCAATGCACTTAGGTAATAACTAGAATGTAAATTCGTACATCGCCTACAATACTTGTACTTGAATTTAATTTCGGTAAATGCAAGGGGCTAAAATTTCATCGGATGCAGAAAACTGTCTGCAAAATAAATACTATTCCGCAGCGTGCTCGTCGCCGGGCGGGCGAGTTTCGATGACTTTTTTTCCGGATTTCTGTCGCGGAACCAATATGATATAAAATAATATAATACAAAACATCGAATATATTACCATTATTACACTCAAACAGCGGCAGTTGTCGAGGTCTTTTCATTAGTCATTATTTGCACTTTTCGGCGCGGCGCGCATCACGTATCATACACAATAATAATAATAATATCGTGGCGTCCCTATATCGGCTCGACGGGCGTATATTATACTGCACACCCGTACATGGATAATAAATATACACGCGAAATGTTTCTCTAAAAAGGGACCTCGGTGTGTATTTCAACGAGGCATATATATATATTGTATTAGGGGACACACGCACATTGAATATGTAAACAAGTATCTCATTTTACGGTTCGTCGTCGCCGTCGTCGCCGCCGCCGCCCATGTGTCTCATCGTCGTTATACCGTCGCACGGGCCCACAACATAATAATAATAATATACGCGAACACAATATATAATAATATACACGCACGCGAATAATAATGTGCGCCGGGCCAACTGTCACCGCGAAACTGCATCGGACGAGATATAATAATAATGCATAATAGCCGCCCCCCCCCCCGCACGCATAAAAAAAAAAAAAAATAAATAAAACCAGTGGACGAATTAATTCGCACTAATCACTACGGCCGCGATCATTACACGCACGATATGATATGATATAATATATCATATTATTGTGTGACGATCGTCGAACCCCATCACCACCGGATCGTGTTACGCGCGTGTATTCGATATTATTTTATTATCGCGGGTCATATCCCGGACAAAATCGAGATCCTGTCGCTTCCGGGTGTCGTCGTGGTGTGCGCTTATTATCCTGTACGCGTACGTATTATATTAAGATATGTACACGGCGGGCTGATTGAATATACACTCTTTGTTTCATAATGTTTTTGAAAATATTTCTTTTACATCATTTCAAGTCACCATCAAACAACATTTTCGGAAAAAAAAAAATTATACTTTAAGTATACTCTTTTGAATTACAAATAAGTATTTAATGTTTCAATGACCAGACTAGTGGTCCAATATTTTACGGGATACCACTCCACTACGCGCATTTAAACATTAAATACTTATAATAATACTCATAAACTACTCGTCCAAAATTGTATATTTATATAGGTACTGAGGTACACCAAATAATATTTTGCTTTAAATCAAGGAATTAAAAATGCATGTTTGTATTAAAACAATAGTTAAAAAATGGTAAAAAAATTATTATTTTTTTTTTTTTTTTGGTAAATTTTGTAAAAATGATAAAGGTTTTGAAATAATGAGTGTCTTATGTAAATGGATCATCCGGTGTACAACTGGTGTGTTATGTGTTAATAATATAATATAATATTATACGGTCCCTGACGATCGAGCAGATGCGAGGGCGTGAAAAGGGAAAATTTTGGCAGGGGGATGCACGCATCACTTCCGCCAAAAGGTTCGATTTTTAATTCCACCAAAATCGATTTAATATCCAGTTACTGATAGCTCATACAATAGATTAAAATATCATAAGCTGATCATAACTCATAAATCTACGGATAATTATCACCGAGCATGCTCATTCCTGTTATTAAGTACCTTTAATAATGTATTTTTTCAAATTCCTACTTTCGAAATTTTCTAGATAGGTTTCTCTACTTCAACACGATATTTTTAAATGTAAAGATTCTTTATGCCATTTAAAAACGACCCAAAGTCGATATAAACTTACTTTTTTTCAAACCAGAACCACCAATTTGTACGGTAATTTTTCAAGCAATTGTTAGTTTTTTTTTAAATATTAATAAATATAAATTGAAATCCGAACGATTAGTTGCTGAATTATTAAACTTTATATAGGTACTTATTAAAGAATTATGATAATAGGAAGGCCATGATGACGAGATTCATAATGATTTGTAAATTATTGTAGTTCTTTAATATTTTAATTTCTTCCTTTTTATAGCGTATAGTTTATGTATAGGTGTTAGGTATATATTATGTATTTCTCACATCTCTAAGGAATGTTTCAAATAAATGTTCAGTGATTGAACAGAGTGTCATCACTCTTTTTGAAGTTCTAATATGTTAGTCATACTCTCGGTGAGAAAATATTAGTCGTGGATTTACGTGATTTTAGATCGTTTCTAGCGTTTTAGTTTCCACACTAGTTATTGGAGTCAATGCATATTTCCAAACGATTAATAGTCGTTTATGAACAAATCAATTAAATTAATTTAAAGTTGAGTACGCCTGCCATCGATCGGAACAAATTTTAAGTACCTCGTATACAACTTGATTTAATAAAGTTTGTAGTTTAAGCCATCGTTTTTTACTTTGAACACACATCTCCCAAAATAACATCATATCTATGCTTCCAACACAAGCCAAAAATCCACTGTCATATTATATTTGCTGTTCATAATAATTTTGATTATTACTTCTTCTAAATTATTTTAATCTTCATCTTATCTATTTGAATCACCTTCTAGTTTAAAATCTTCAGAACACTATCTCCCACGATTATATTTCTTTTTACTTCAGAATGTAGATTAATTTATTTTTTTTTTTTTAATTAGGTATTTCAGGATCTCATCCCATTTTGTCACGTTTTTGAAATTAAGCTACTACTTCGTCTCAACATAAATTGTGCCAGTCAGCTAAAATCGATCTTGAACTCTTTGTAAACAACTCTGCATGTGTTACCTTTATTCGGAATACCCAATACCACAGGAATTCTATGGCACAAATTAAATTTACTATTACAATTTTCATTTGTATCCTTAAAAGTAAAAAAGAAATTTTTTTTGTATTGAGTGAAATGTTTTCCACCTTTTTTATTACATCGTAAATAATAATTAAATTGTTTCAAAATATTTCCATTTGAATCACATTTTCTTCTATTATTAATCATTTATTTTAATGCAACGTGACACATTTTTTTTTACATTTTTAATTTTAGTACACGTTTGTTCATTTTGTAATAAACGACGGATTTTTAAAAACTTACTTACGTCTTTTCACTTTGAATGATATGTTGATACAACAAATAACTCTTGGTCAAAGCACTATTATATTGATAAGAAACAAAATTAATTAAAAATATATAGTGCACTAATGTATTAACATTCAACATGTTTCTGTATTAATGGTCTGAGTAAAACGTATTTTGTCAAATGATCTTGGTACACTAAAATTAATTTATATTCACTGCTTGGTTATGCCTGTATATCAATTAAATTAATCTGGCAACGAGAATTTATTTTGGACGATGTAATAGTTTTTACTACTAACCATTTTTTTAGCTGTACTTCCTTTTTTGACACGATTGACAATTATTTAAGTACAGCATAATGGATTCTCTAGTTACTTATTTGAATTTCATATTAATTTCATACTCCATTATATTCCTACCACCGTGTCAAATTGATAAATGCACCTCGTTTATAATATTAAACAACTGTTCATTACGTACATAATATTTTATTGTATTACCTTCAGTTACAGGAATAATTAAATTTTTTTCTTCAAATATTTAAATCACGTCATATTTTTTTAAGAGTCTATAATCATTTGGTTTACATTTTTCAGTTTGATTTTTTTAATTGCTTTATAGTTACAATCAAATCGTTATATTTTGATTTACTTAAGTACGTTATATATGAACCTTGTTTCATTAATAATTCATTAAATTTTAAATTAAAATTTTCCATATTCAACAAATTAAATTTAAATTTAAATTAAACGGCAAAACAAATTAAACTAAAACACTGATCGTATTAGTAAACACACTACACTCAGTGATACTAAATACGCGACTATATGAGTATACAACGAAATGCCATATGTGTATGTATGAAGTATAATATCAACGTAACTTACTGACTATTAAGTAGATATTTAAGATCTAACCTAAAGTTTGAAAATAATCTAGTGAAATCACTATCTTTATTACCTTCATAATTGATAGTGAATAAGAAATATGAGAATTATTATCGAATGAATTCGCATCATTATTATTATACCTTGATAAATTGGTCAGACTGTTACATTGGTAATTTAGTTTCATATTGGCTATTTTAGTGAACACAAAATATGGCAATATGTTTTCAAGTTCATATTTCCTTGATAAATTGGCTATTCTGTGTATAATGCCCGAATAATATAGAAAAATCTTGAATAATTTTCAAATTGCCCAAAAATGTGGGTCATTCTATACAATTTCCGGGCAATGTATATAATGCCACGATTACCTACATTGCCTATAACCTATGCAATATATATATATATATATATATATATGATAGTATTAAGTTATATTTTTTTACACTTGCAACAGAAATTACACAATATTTGGGAAACATTAAAACTCTGCCACCCCAGAAGTGTAACGGCGTCCAACCACCCTTAACAGCACCACTGGTCCAGTAACTTTATGACCTTAAAACGATTTAGGTATATTGCAATTATTTATTTAATATATAATTGCATTATATAGCTGCCGCCTTCCGCACAAACTAGAAAACATATTATACTCGTTGTATAGTATGCATTACAAAAATGTAATTACATTTATTTTTGATTACATATTATATAGTAAATTGGTAGGTAACAAGAAAAATTGAAAAATTATTATATTGTCTCAATATTTTTCGATTGATTAATAATCATGACAAAATAAAAATGATTTTAGAAAATCAATAAGTGACTACTGCTTATAATTTATAGGATAATATTTATAATATTTATTTAGAATTATCTTTACGTTTATTGGCGTTATTTAAGTACAAGGTCGCGTAACACCATTATATCTCAAACAAATTGATTTTTTATACTTTTTAATACATTTAAAAATCAAAAAATAATAATAAAAATTATTAATAACTATAAATTATAATACGGCTATTATTATTGTCCATATGATGAAAAACGTTGTTGGGAAAACAATTTTAGTCGACGAGGTAGTTGTGGCATAAAAGTTTATTGACACAGTTACCTTCTCTTAAATGTAAAAGTTACTCGATTTATCATTTACATTTTATACACAAATTTAAATAATGGATATTATGGTTATAACTTATAACTATTATAAATTAATTTTGTTCAGTCCTTGTGTGTTCATGTACTTAATACAATGGTATGATTTGAAATCAAGTACGTCATCTCCACTTATTTTGTATCGTTAATTATAATATATAAAAACTATGTATTCAACATAAATTATGACTATAAAAAAAAATATATATATATATTATATCATATAGGAATAAATGATATTTCGCACTGTAAGCAATTTTTGACGGTCATTTAGACTCTCGGGTACCATTCAGAATGACCGAAATTTGTATTACACAACCGCAAGTCTGAGAATCTTCCCCCATCGTCCGTTTATTTGTTAAATTATTAAAATATAAAATACTTGACGAAATTAATTTCATCTACAGCAAACCGGGTGACAGCAAATATAACAATCACTGTGGGTCCTATAAAATGTATGTATAATCTAATAAATGAATTGGTGCAGACTGGGAAGGATATCATATACGACGAATTGTATAATGCATAAATATATCACACTTGCTTATAGTATATAAAGGTGGAAAACGGGGCTCCGTTTAGTTTACTTTCGGCAGCAGTTGCAGGTAATTTAGATAGTTTAAAGACTTTAAGTGCTATTTTGTACGCATACGTTTCAGCTTCCAAGCGCCCTGTTTGTATAAGTTAAAAGAAAATAGCAATATCTCGAACGCATTTATATTGTACCTACGCTTAATGCTTATATTATATATGTTTAAATTCAGTTATATATATAAAGTTATATCAAGTATCGACACTGAGAAAATAAACTTATTCCGTTTTTAAGTAAACATAGCAACACGCGGAATATAAATAAAATATTATTTATCGTGATTCGTATTTTGTTTGATATCTTATCAGTTATCAACCTAATATATAGTTTTAGGGTGATAATTTTGAAAGTGAAAAAAGTATCCCTCCCCAAAAAATAAATACGTTACTCAAACCCCTTCCAATGCATTAAAATAACCGTAATCATATAAAACAATACTTAATATATTATGATATGAAAATAAATGTTAGTTTCCTGTTCGTGATTATATCTCTACGAAAATTATGTTTTATCGAGAGGTAAACAAAAATAAGATAATATATTTTAGATTTGTTAACATTTTGATGACAGTGATATTAACAGCGATTTACATTTTTTTTTATCCAAACATTTCGGAAGGAGACACGGAGTAAAGAATATAAATTAACTTTACAACGATTATTGTGGAACGTGGGTTAACGTACTACTTGATCGTCGGGCAAGACGCTGATGCAGTACTCTAAAGGTCTCAAAGAACGTGACAAATCGTTTGTTGTCGCGTAAAGTATACGAGCAAAATATTCTATAGACAGAAAGTAGTCGAATGTACTTTGCACAGCAAGACAGGCGAAAATCGGTCGATCTTCAATCGAAATCGTCACGAAAACCTAACACAATTTGTTTTTGGATAATATACAATCAGACCGAAAATTTTCCTACAGGTCCCAAATAAGGCCTCTGACGTTTCTCCAGTACAATAACAATAATAATAATAATAATAATAGCAACACACTATGGTCATATCACTGTCACGCATCATCATAATGTCACTTACCACCAATAACGATAATCTATCCAGGAAACTCCCTGCACGTTTCCCAGGAAATGATGACGTGTAGTTGGCCAATGACAGTAGTCATTTGTCGTGTATTAAAACTGTTTACATATTTTATTACAGGAATTGTTGCAAACACTCCCACGACAGTGACTACCGTAAGAAGGGTTGTGTAAATTGTCTCAACTATCGCAAACAATGTTATTCGGTAAATTCTTGGATGGTACAATTATTTTTATAAGCTATGCGCAACACGTAGCTTAAAATTCATATCGTACAAAAGAAAATAACTCTTTGGAAATTAGCGGGGTTGGATATAGTACAGGTATAACTGGACCACGCAGAGATTTCAAAAATATAATAGAAAAATAATATTCAAGACTGGAAAATAGTGTGCCTTTTGTGCTAGTAATATAATATTTAAATATGTGACACAAAATTACTCGGTAGTTCGCCACGAGAAAATACATTTGAACGATACTAATACGATACGAATTCATAACTCGTATAAAAAAAAATTCAGCCATCGATCATATTGTGATGCGTATAGTAAACATTCGTATTTTTTTTCTTTCTTAAAGCTTCGCGACTCTATGAGTATCGTTTCCTACATTTATTGGTAATTGCGAACAATGAAACAATACGAATTCTCACATAAAACAGACAACGGATTTGATCGTGCAAAATATTGTCGTTCTCGGCAGTGCCCCCCCCCCCCCAATTATCGTCATCGCCCCGGTAACATATATAAATAGGTGTGCAAACGGGTCTCGGTTCGGTTTACCGTCATCGGCGGCGGCGGCACGGTCATCAACAAGGAGGTCTCGAAAGGGTACCTCCACCACCACCACCACTATTTACCTCCGCCGGTCGTGTTTACACAAGCGGCGTGCACACACACACACACACACACACACACACACACGTATAGTAATATATATTATGATGTACGCACGTGCGCTAGTGTGTGTGTGTGCGTGAGCATTATATTCCGGGCCGTTGTCACCCCGCGCCGCCGCCGCCGCCGCCGCCGCCGCCGCCGTTCGGTCGGAAAATTATCTTCGCACTACTGCGGATTTCACAAAGGACGCCCGCGCGGGCACAATATCGGGCAGCTCTCTGTCGCTCCCTCCGAGGCCATTCCCTCCGCATCACGCCGGGAATCGTAGTCGTCGTCACTCGTCGCGGATAATATAATATATACATTACATCCGTGTACACACACACACGCGCGCGAGCATATATATATATATACACGCGTGTGCACCTATCTATACAGAATAATATGATATAATATGTGTCGCAGTGAATTCGCCGCCGCCGCCGCCGCCGCCGAAAAACGACCCCTTTTGTATAAACACGCGTGCGCGGGATATTATGTACACATTACACACAGCATATTATATTATTTTATATTGTGGCGGTAGACTAACACGCCGAAATTTACACAGTTATTAAATTGAAATTAAACCGTTTGGCTGTTACCAGGCGGCGTAAATAATATATCGTGTACAACAGTAGAATATGATATTATAACAATATAATAATACGGTATCGCCGCGGTGTCGATATCAACTGCATCGAGTTGTCTGCTACTGGTCCGTGATCGGCCACGCGATGTTTGAATAACGCAATATCATATTTTCCATTTTGGACCAAATAATAACACAACTATAGCACATTATATTAAATTATTACTTTTGTGCACACGCAGAGTTATTATTATTTTTTTTTTTTTTAGAAACGCGTAAAATGGACCTGCAGGGATTATGCGCATAATTATGATTATTGTCTATAGGTTTGCAAAAAATAACCTAACAAGATAGAATATAAGATTGAGCGTTGTGCGAAGAGAATACTTTTTAGAACTTAAATTCGTTGATTACCGAATGTCGTATTTGGTTAGGTTATGTTTGTGATTAAAACACAGTATTCTGCTGTAGCTTAGAATATGCTTTACAATATTATAGCTACTTATAATAACTTATGATTTATAGCGAGAAGGGAATTAAAAAATGTCCTCTAATAAAAAAAATTAAAGGTTTCTAGAACTAATCCTAAAGTAAATACCAACACCGAATTTTCATTTGCTCTTAAAAAAAATACAAATATCATCGATAAATTTAACACCGTTTGCGTGTATTTAACCGTATACAAACTTTTCAACACATTAAATAATTATATTAAGCGAAACCAGAATTAAACATTTTTGTAATGCTATTCGAACACAAAAACTTTTTAATCGACTTTGAGGGACTAAGTTTTCGACATTATACCAAAAAAGTAACGACAAATCGAACGGAACTCCGTGAATATACGTATGTAGAGCATTCGCAGCCTTATATTAGTTATAAATAGTGATGGAATTTACACGCAATGTCATTTTTTTTCTAGTGTTTTGAAACGTCGCGATTGCAGCTCTGCATGAGTGAAAACGTGTTTTAGCCTTTCGGCAGGGATTGCACTTGAAATCAAAATTTCGTTTTACGTTATTTACAGTCTAAACGTTATACAATTTTTGCGTAAAATAATATCTAATGCAGGGAATGGTCCGGAATATAAGAAATTCTTTGATTGATCGCTAAGATTGATTATTATATCATGTGTACTAAATATTTCTACGGAACCAATATTATAATTTTTAAGTAAATGACTTTTAAATTATATTGTTTTGCGTTAATTTTAGTTTTAATGATATTCTACAAATTACGTTTTACGCTATGCTTTATTTACTAGTATTAATTATTTTTGTTTACCGTTTTCCGTAAAATTACATTTTCAAATTTCAATCGTTTTTTGTCAAATATAACGTTATAATCATAACATTACTATAACCTTTGTCAGCTCTGCTTTAAGAGATCCTGATTATTTTAATAATACATATTTGTATTTTGCATTTTTTGACAAATTCATATTTTTATAACATTTTTCAAAATGTATTTTTGTAACGTAGATTTTCGTAAAAATCAAACATCATATATATTTTAAATTAATATTAAACTAAATATAAATGTATCCACTAAGAAACATTGAATGAAATAAAAATAAAAATAATATGCTGTAATATTTAAGATATAATAAAGATATGCTATGATCGGCGATTAGCGTTAGAAGAATATCGTAACTTGTGGGTAATATACATTTTAATAATGAATACATTTATGAAGTGAGCGATAACTTATAATGATATTTAAGTTTATGTATTCATATCCCTTTCAAATTTAAAAATTCTGAAAATAAAATAACTGCAGTAATCTGTTGTTTGTCTATAGAGAAAGATTTCAATAATTATTATTTATTAATAATTTTAGTCTTATTAGCTTAATAAACATTAAACATGTTGATATCTTTTATTCGTGTAAGATAAACATAGGTAATTTAATATATTTTAAAAATAAATTGTTTTATTTTACTTCAAGTAACCTTTAATACAATTTAATTCATATACTTACAATATAATTTTGTTGCAATAATTGTGATCTCGTCGGCTGCCGCAAAAATTGTTATATAGTTGAATGAGGCTCATATTATATTCTTTAAGAACAAATAAATAAATAAATCGGGTACACGCACAAATCACGTGATCTCGTCCAATTGCATGTTTCTTTCAGATAACTGCAGCAGCGTGCATTATTGGTCATATATATATTTATATATAGTCGCGGCATATTATTATTGTACGAACAAACGCAAAACGTATTTGTAAATCGTTAAAAAACGTTTAATAACATTAAAAATGCAGAGCGTAAAATTACATTGTATTGTAATATAATTGTATGGCAAATGACATTCGTGAAGGTTTTATCGTCCATCGTCGTGTTATACGCGTACATTATAATATTGTATTGTGATATATATACATAAACGGTGAACCCAGCAATTTTTTTTTGTTTCCATATCGATGCATCGTCACACGCATAAAAAAAAGAATAAACGTACTTATCTATTACATGTATAACAGATTAAACACATGCGTTCACAATCACAATATAAATTCTGCTTTACAACCGACGAATAATAATAATAGTAGTAGTTGTAGTAGTAGTAGTAGTATCATTGACAGATGGTTGGGGATATTAATAGTAAATTGTGATATCCCTTTTGATATTATTATTATTATTATTATTTCAACTGCTGTATTGAACAAAATAAAAAAAAAAAATATATATATATATAGACTAGAAATTCAGTTTTAAAACAAACATTCGCTGTATAACCCTTCGGTTTACGATGATAATACTTGTAAAATGTGTGAATACATATATTATTACAATTATATATAGTGCAAGTTTTGAAATAAACAATAAAATATGTTGTTTTAAAAAAATCAATCAAAATTCATCTTAAATCTATTTGTTATATATTTTATTTGTATATTACATGCTGTTGACAAAAATACAAACGCCTATTTTGGCTTCTTAGAATGTCAATTCGAATTGTCAGTTTATGATATACTAAATACGACACAAAACTCGGTTTGTTTCATGGGAATTAAACAAACGGTTTTGTTTATTATTTATTTTATCGAACATCACATGCACGTGTATATTCTATATTATTATCCATCAATATTCAATGCGATCTTTTATTATTTTACTATTCGGTATTTATTTATATTAGATACGTTTATATCGATGCGTGCGTAAATATTCCTTACAAATAACAAAAAATAAAAACGAGCATATACGGAAATGTTTGTTTTTTAAACCGTTTGTCGAAAATAATATATTATAAATAGTCTCTTTTTTATGGAGTACTTCCATCATTATCGTATAATTGTAGCAGATAAGAACAAAATAATTTATACATATCGACATTACTTTAAAAATATAGAAGATAGCGGCGAATTGAGATTCATCAAGATACTATAATATAGATCTTAAAATATGACACTAAAGCCTTTTAAAATAAAAATAATTGTCATTGGAAGCACTTCGACTTTCTTGAGGTAGTATTCAATAACAGCGATTGTTTCAGCATGTGTAGCTGTTGTGCGAAAATCTCTAACACCACCTATAAGTGATCATGTTATTCAATAAAATCAACTATTTTCAATTTTATTCCTACGATGAGAAACTAATAATAAGTAATTTATTCTCAGAATAATTAGATTTTAATTCTGTAAAATTATTTGTGCTCATCAGCATTTCTTCTAAAGATTATTATTAAAGTCAATTCACTGGTACGCTTTCATAAAAAAAAAAAAAAAAACACTGAAATAAGAGAAATTTGACAAATCAATATAAGATATTTACTCAATTGAAATTCAAATACCAACACCAAAACACACTCAATAACCTGGAAAATAAATTAATAAACTTAGATATTTTTTAAATAATTTCAATTTGATCATTTTTATTTATAAATATACATAATTTAAAAGACTTTGGTTTAAATCAAAGTTGAGCATTAACGATTTAATAAGTTACAAGTTAAGTTAAAAGTTAAGTTAATTTTAACTTATTCATTTAACTCATGTGTATCTACGTTAACTTAAAATCAACTTATATATTTTGAATATTCCTAGTTAAGTTAATTTGAATTGTCAGAAATTTTTCAAAAAAATAATATTTATATAATTTAGAAGTTTTTAGAATATAGAAAATATTATTAGAAAAAAGGTATATTTATAAAGAATTTTGTATATATTTTTATAAATTTAATAAATTCATATGTCGTCAGTTTTTAATTTTTATATTGGTTATATAGGGGTAATTATGTAACATTAATCGCCAGTATATATAGACATCAATAAATACGAGCCTGGGAAGTCATGATTTATATATCTACTTATTACTTATTAGTTATTAGTTATTTCTTATTACTTATTAATATATTTTATATAATAATTGTTTATACATAATAAAAAATATTATTATATGTGTCTATATGCATAGATAATAACTATTCAAGTGATTATCACTTATTTTAATATTTTTCAATACATTTTTTTTATTATTAACTTAACTTATTAATTGAAGTTAAGTTAGTAGTATTTGTTAACTTAGTTTAAACTTATTGATGTTTTAAAATTGTCTATCAACTTAACTCTTAGTTTGATTGAAAAAAAAAATATCATTAACTTGCCCAGCCTTGGTTTAAATCATGAAAAAAGTACGCTGCATCCAGCTGTCATAACCTCACGGTTATTGTAGTGTACAACAGGGAATAAAATGCCAAAGGACCTTTAGGAAACCTGTAGAGTTACACAAATGATCAAACACCAAAACACCTACTGACGGAATGTATCAAGTACAAAGAGGATTTCGAGGAATGCAAAATACACCCAACGCCTTAAATGTAGTCTAACCTGAAAACAATCAAAACATTTTATTATTCCTATAAAAATACAAATTATATGATTTTATTAAAAAAAAAAAACAAGTTTAAGCATAATTGCATATATAAAGGACTATACAGCCGAAGTTTATTTAAATCAATAGAACAAAAAATTAGAAATATATAGGTAGAAACCATTATACAATTGCCTCGAATTGCACACGTCATAATAATTTTAGGTATTTTGATATATAAGTGTCTTTCATGATAGGTTATACAAAAATACAATAAATAAATTATAATACTGATGCTAAAAAAAGGTAATATAGTATGATTTATATGTATACCTAATTTATCAAAATATTCAACAAATTTCAATGTTAAACTTATTTGTGTGATAATATTTAATTTAACCATCGTAAAGACAAAACAAAAACTCCTCACTAACCGTAATAGTTCATGACTTCTGATTAATTAATTATTATAATGGTTTTTACAACGGAATATTAAAAAAATCGAATCAAATTATTGTCATCTAATTATATTTGAAAATTGTTTTTCTTTATTTAAACTCTATTGATCCGAATTATACTTATTTTTTTTTTGCTCAATAAAGTTTATAGTTTTAGATTTTAATTTTTAATATTAATTTTTTGGGGCTTGAAAACCCTTCAAAACATTTGGCCTGATTGTTCACAATACACAAGTTATAACAATACTTTTAACTATTATATGCGTTTCAACCTCTTCAATGCTCGTTTGTAGATGACAATAATAATAATATTATTATATCTCTGTTGAGTGTTATAATATTGTGTTGTATTGTTCTGATTTATTCGAGTGGTATATGTACTGTATAGTTATAATACAGTATTAAAAAGACTTAGAGGTTCCCCTGTTTTTAAAAAAAAAATGAAACAATTAAAATGACACCACTTCTATACAGTGTTATCTAATATATTTAATCACATATCGTACAGCGAAAAATGCTATTTAAAGTTCATTGTCAATAATTACCTTTTTAGTTTTATTTTAATATCAATATTCGATATACAACAATACACATATTACAAATTACAATCAGTATAGGGATTTATATAGATAAATTATATTTATCTCGATAAAAATATTATTATCTATATTATCTTAATATCTATATACAATTATAAACGTTTTCTATTTATTCATAAAAACTTATCCTGTTATATTTATCTATTGTATTATGTATATTAATTAATAAAAACATATACTATACATACATATAATATATGTATATATATATATTTATTTTACATGATTTGTCAAAAGCATTCAAAAACATTGAAACCATAGATAATTTTTTAATTGTATTTTTTTTTTTTGAAATATCAAACTATTCAAAACAGTTAAAAAGTCTAAAATATCTTCGATACGACAGCCACTAAATTATTATTTCCAATGTCAGATGTGACGTCAACTACGAAGAGAAAAACATAGTGATTTCGTGATGTGTTTTATATTTAGGTACTATAAAAATTATAGTGAATTTATGACGCGTTTAGTCATTTCTCTCGAAATATTATATATTAATATATCATTGTGGATATATCCGTTTTGAAAAAGGACTGCAATATAAAAAATATCTACTCATTTTTTTTTTAATTTTTGTTAGGGTGATTCATTATTTATGTAACTGCTACTTTATTGATTTAAAATAAAGAAAAATGTATGACACAAAAGTTTTTTGATTCAAAAATATTTAAAATGATTTATACATTTTATAATTTTTTAAAATATTTTAAGGGAGTTTTAGCTGGTTAACTTTAAAAATTTATAAAATCTTTAAATATCTCTTAATCGTAGAATTTGGCATTAATTAATGTTGTTCAGGCACTAAAATGTATTAAAAAAATGTCTTCATATTATGTTTGCCAAAAAAAGTATAAGTGCCTATTTGAGTTTCTAAAGTTGATTCCCTAAAACCCTCCTAATATACTATGAAAAATTATAGTATGTACAGATCATTTTATTGTATTTTTAAATATTTATGTGATAAATTTTCTGTAACATAAATTTTGAATCACTCTGTATGCATGGATTAAATGCAAATATATTTTATGTTTATGTAAATTAGGTATCTCTGAATTTTTTAACTTTTATCTCCATTCGTTAAATTCCTATTGTCTTTATCTAGATAATATTTTAGTTATCTAATCCCTAGACTCCCTATAGTCAATATAATTATTCTGTTCAATGTAGGACAGCCGCAGTTGGTTTTATACAATCACACAGAAGAATGTGAATATAAAATAATTCGCGATTTAATATTCGATAATCATCATTAGCCTATCAGATATTTTAGATTTTAGTCAGAATCACGATTATAATTAACAATAATTTCCGTCATAATTAGCCGTTTAGTCGATTGACGTTATTGTCTTGGAGGCTCTGTCTGTTGTCGTTTATCAACATGTTGAACCTAAAGTCAGCTCGTACACAGCGGCCGACTATTATAATAGTCGACGCATTAAATCGCGTATAGCATATACTATATAATAATACAGTTACGCACACAAAAGTATAAATCAAGTATTGCGCTTCGAAATCGTATAGTAGCGCGTATAGTATAATAAATTATATACCAGTACGTATATTTTATAGACTGGTTAGTGGTTATAGGTTGTATACACAGGTCACCGTCAATCACCGCGACAGTACCTAATTCAAATGATTTAAGACCGTGTCACATTATGCGGCCGCAACATAATGCATAGTATAGTATACAATACTCATCTTACAAGACAGACAATGAAAATTTATAAATATAATATATAAACATGCAAATAAATATCGTGCTTTAACGGTATAGGCGCATAGAATTTTACCGTGTTTGTTCCAGTCGACGGAACTATTAATTTCTATCAAATTAGCCAAGTTGTTATAAATATTCAAAAATGGTCGGGGTAATGAACAAAAAAAAAATAACTTGAATTATCTAGTTAAGTTAAGTCAACGATGGTATAAAAAAAATGTTATAATAGTTAATACACAATTTATTTAACTCTACATATTTACATTTAGTACGTAGGATAATATTAACTTAACTTAGTTAAAAAGAAGTTAGTCAATTTGATTTCAATTACTACCTGGATCACACGTATAGTGATTTAGTAAATTTATACTTTTTTAAACTAAACATTTTGTGAAAAATGCATCCTATGTAATGAATTATTTACCATCCCTTTTTATTGCATACTATAGTTGTATTTATTTACAAAATAACATCTGTGTCAACTAGATATCAATGAATAATTATTATATATTTATTATTATTTTAAATTAATGCAGAT
This sequence comes from Pentalonia nigronervosa, assembly GCA_014851325.1. Taxonomy (NCBI): domain Eukaryota; kingdom Metazoa; phylum Arthropoda; class Insecta; order Hemiptera; family Aphididae; genus Pentalonia; species Pentalonia nigronervosa. The sequence goes on from JACXSJ010001335.1 coordinate 57,074, forward strand.
TACTCGTTTGGACAATCATCAAACATTGTTCAAAACATTCATGTTATAATTCAATTTATAAAACCGGTATTTTATATAATTTAATGAAATAATTTATTTTATTTTTTAGAGATTTTTTTTTAAACTTGGAATTAAAATATTGTGATAAAAGTCATTAGGTTGATAATAAATAAATATCCATAATTAAAAAAAAATGAGACAAATATCGAGTATATTATATAAGTAGATAATAATAGTCTGTTATACTAAGTGAACACCAAATATGACAATTTTTGAACATAAATACATAAAGAAAAAGAAATATACATTAAATATTATAATATACATCAAAGTACTTCAGTGGTGTCTGTTATGATCAATTTTTCTAGGGCGGTGGTGAGAGGTGGCCTTTCTCGATTGTGATATCCATAACTGTCTATTATTATATTCATTATTATGATGCTTCTACTCTGACATACTATGCAACAACATTATCATGTATAAAATGCACACACCGAAACCTTTTACCATGTGCTGCTGCAGTGACCAATGGGGTATATAATTATTATTAATGTTTTCATTATTATATAACAGTTGACAGATAAAAAATATTAACAAGAATAAAATAATATGCATTAGCGACAAAACGGGTTGGTGTCATGCAAGGGTGACGATATGCCAAAGGATGTGTGGTAGTAGGGGGTGCAATGTCTGAGCGCGAAAACCGTGCAGTGCGGCCAGGGGACGAATATTAATAATAATAAGAATCATCGCGTGGACGATTAGTGTTCAACGACTGCTCTGTGCATCGTGAAATACCGCTGGATTATTTTGGTCATAAGTTCATGGAACTCAGTGGCTGTGGCCGTGGAGCGGCTGTCGAAATCACCTCTTCCATCATCACCCGGCAAGCGGCTGTAGCCCCGTGACGACTTAGACACGAACCGCTTGGCGCAGAAGAGTAGACCGGTGGTGGGTAATAGATTGAATGGTGGCGGCATGTCGTTCTGCAACATATAGCTGACATACACCTGAGTTCGGCCAAACAGCCACTCGTACTCGGCATTGTCGGTGACGCCCTGGAAAGTGTCCGACATAGCGGCGATGAGCATGTTCATCATGACGACGACCATGAGCACCTCGAACAAAGCGAACAGTCCGTATCCCACTAGCTGGGTGAACTGATGCGATTGCGTAGCCGCGTCGAAATGGCCGGTGGCCGCAACTCTGTTCACAATGACCACGTTGGGCGCGTCCAGCGACGTCATGCAGAAGATACCCCAGAACAGCGTCTTGAACGTGTCGAGGACCGTGATGAACGAGTCCTCTTGCCTGGTGGTCTCACCCGTTTCCGGGTCCTTGTACACCATGCCCGCGTAGTACGAGTAATATGTACCCAAGCCACACGTGAATGCCGCCATGATGATGACCAGGAATGTGGCGAATTTGCCAAAGTCATGCAGCACCTTGCCCAGCGACACCTGCATTGGGCCGATGTAGTAATTGAGCTGGCACAGGAACAGCAGCCGTAAGTATGCCATAACAGTGGCCACGGTGAAGAATCCCTCAGCCACCAGCTGTGGGTCGGCCCAGTGCCAATACTTACGATCCAGGTCATCTGACACCCAGCTGGCTTGGATGCTGGCTAACAACCAGAAAAATAACGTCATTGTGAACAGCGTCAGTTTGACCGTGTCGAATACGTTCCATAGGTTCTTAAAGAACCGTTCGGGGCCCTGTTGCAGCCGCAGTTTTATCTTCTCCACCACGTGGCCTAGCACAAACACGAATATAGGCAACCACGTGCCAAGTTCCGGCGCGCCCCTACGCATCTTGAACTTATCGGCATTCGAGTGCGCGAACAGAAGCCCGAGGAACACCAGATACGTGACTAGACTGTTGAACATCCGGTTGATTGGCAACCGGTTGAACTGGTTCAGCTTTGAGTTGGGTGCCAACATTCCTAGCACCACCATAACCGGCAGCATGCAGAATCGCCACAGCAGGTACGATAACTTCCACGCCATCGAGTACGACTTCCACTCGATCCAATCGCCCAGCCACGCAGTTTCCAACACTTGTTGGATGTTGGTGTGTGCTACAAACTCCTTTTGCTTATAGTCCAGGGCTGTGATCAGTCTCGGATACGGGAACTGTCCTTTGAACTTGCATCCGTCCCGATTTCGCAACATGATCTTGACTTCGTCCGATGTCCTACAGTTCACTATCATTTCCACCGCAAATTGTCTTACCTGAAGATAAAAAACAAGGATTTGTTTTTTTTTAATAGCACATGAATTTGACTATAATAATAAATCATGATTAAAATTCATGGTCATTTTAACCGGCTATAAAATCTATCTATGTATATAAAAGTGAAATTGGAAACTTTGTTACGGGTTGGATTTGAAACTACTTATTCAATTATTGTGCAGTTTTTTTTAAATTAAATAGGATATCACAGATCAGGTTTTAGGTATAAAATTAGTCCGATTAAGTTAATAAATAGTTAGTTATTATTAATTAAAATAAACGTGTAAATTGTTTACCAAATTACATATTGCGTGGCATGACGGCCCGTGGATTTTCAGCTACCTGCAACCTTACCTTTTTTTAAAATTTTAAATGCAAGGAAAAATTGCATTAGCAGTAGCATCAACTGGGATTACTGCAACATTACTACAGAATGGAAAGATCGCCCATACAACTTTTAAATTGCTTTTAGATTTACAAAGCCATGAGCGTCCATTTTTGTAGTATTTCAAAACAAAATTCACTAGTTAAAGTCCTTAAAGAAACAACGTTTATTGTGTGGGACGAATCAACGATGGCAAATAAAGGTAAACCTGAAGCTCTTGATCGTACACTTAGAGATTTTAGAGCTGACGAACGTCAGCACCAACACCATGAGAGGTGTTGTGATATTGTTCACTGGTGTTTTTCTCGCAAATATTGCCAGTTGTGCCAAGAGGTATAAAAAGTGATGAAATAAATGCTTGCCTTAAATTGTCGTTTGTGTGGGCTTCTGTCAAACTTTTAAAATTGACCATAAATATGCGCGTGCATTTGGGTGGTAGTAATAATGCAGCACAATTTTCAAAATATTTTGGATATAGGAAATGAAGATATTTTAAATAATGATTGTGAAGTACTAATAGAACCAACATTTGCAACTAGCGTCATCGGACAAAAAGAATTAATATCTAATGTTTACCGGCAAATCACTAAAATTTTAGAGAAAACGGATGAGAGGTTACGCGAACGAGCGATTTTATCACCTAAAAATGATTCTGTTACAAGTGTAAATAACAGAATTCTTTCAATATTTCACACCCATCAACAAATTTATTTATCATTGATAGTCTGACTGATCAAAATAATACTTTTGATATTCCAATTAAATTTTTGAATTCTTTAAATCCATCAGGACTTCCTTCGCATAAACTTGATTTGAAAATTGAAGCACCAATAATACTTATGAAGAATTTTAATGCACCGAAATTATGCAATGGTACTAGATTACGAATAGTAACTATGCAAAGAAACATGATTGAAGCTAAAATTCTTTGCGGCTCAACCCAAGGTCAAGTTATTTTTATTCCCACGATGCCGATGATAACTAATGCATACCATTTGAATTAAACGAGTCCAATTCCCTATAAAGCTTTGTTTTGCTATATCCATCAATAAGGCACAGGGACAGACATTGAAGGTTGCAGGCCTTGATATCACGAATCCCTGTTTTACTCACGTGCAATTTTATGTCGCTTGCTCCCATGTCAGCTCGACAAAAAATCTATATGTGTATACACTTCACCAAAAATCAAAAAATATTGTTTACAAAAAGTATTTTAATCTTAATAAAGATATCTACAAGATATTATATAAATTAAAAAGATATAATAAGAGTTTAATCTCTTATTATATCTTTTTAAAAATAATAGTAATTTTTTCAACCTCATTTTCTTTTTTATAAAACAGTTGAATACCGGAAAAAGTTGGATAATTCAGCTAGTATAATATAATACTATTAATAGTTCCATTATCATGGTACCGACCATGGTAATATGTTTTTCACTACATGTTAAATTATAATAAATTGGACCATAGACTAAGTACCAACATATATATATATATATAGGTAATAAGTTAAAAATTTATAAAAATGATTAAGAATAAAAAGGAGGTACTGGAATTGAAGTTAAAAATAAACAAAAGAATGTTAAGATGAATATTGCAGATTATAGTATTTATTAAAGGCCCATATTTTGAATTATATAGATTTTTTTTATCATTTAAGAAGTATCCAGAAGCAATAAAACCTTTTTTTTCTTGTCGTGTTTACAAGAGTTTTAAAATGTATAATGTTTAAGAGGAGATAACTCGTTAGAAAGTGGTATGGTTTTAGACTGTATTTATTATAACTAAAAATACTGCATAACAGAGATTTAACAAATGTAATCGAAAAATGAAATGTAAAATTAATAAGTGTGAATGTTATGCAAGTAATATAATACGTAACTTAAAATTCAGTAATAATTATTTTCTATATGAAATTAAATTCATTAATAATAGATACATTTGGTTGTATTAACTTACTTAGATATACAAAAGAAATTTGCACATTCGTTTTCACATAATTGCTTAGAGGATTAGCAATCGATTCTAATGCTAAGTCAATAAATATATTTTTAGAAAACTATTAGTATAATTTTCAAATAAATATTAGACATTGAAAAAAATGACTAGGAAATAATAAAATATGCTTAATTTCCTACCTACATAAAAAAGAAAATGTCGTTATTTTCTAGTCACTCTTGAAAGTGTCTATTATAATTTCACGGTAACATAACATATATTATATGTATAATTTATTTATTAACTTCAGAAATTTTCGCAATGAGGAATGACAATATAAGGTTAAAGTATGATAAAATCAATAACAGTAATTAGATACTTAACATGCAAGAAATACAAATATTATGAAAGGAGATTTAATACTATTTAATACTATTGGAATGACCGAAGCATGCGATTAACAGGATCGTTATGGTCATATTATAATGCAGAGTATGTAGGTATGCGGAATTGACTTTAAATGCGGGTATTGTAAAAAGGTACCTCTAAAAGAGATATCCGAGAGTATGTCGGGTACGTCGAGCAACCCATTGAGTAAAGTCATGTATTATATAGACACAATTTTACTCAATACTATACACAGAGTATAATTTTATTCTTATGATAATCAGAATAAATTTATAGATTACAAAATAATTATTTGTTTGAGGAAATACACTTGGAAATTTTAAAACGAATTTATTATATTATATCTTTCTATTTATAATTATCAGTAAGTTAATGTTTATTAAAACACAAAGTTTTGAAGTTTTGAAGTTTTGAACATTTCTAAAATATTCTCTGGTTCCTAATATAAAATTGATGTCGACATTCTATATATTTTTTTAAATTGAAAGAAATTCGGGCCAAATGTAATAAACATTGTTAATTATAAAATTAATTTTTATTCCTATTAAATAAAACAAATAAATAAATATTTAGGTACTTAAATTCTAAAAAGACTCCCCTCAAAAAAAAAAAACAAAAAACAAAAACTTCAAAAAATAGACGATTTAATACGATTATGTATTTGATCAATATAAAAACAATAAATAATAACTACGATGCCATATTTGACCCAACTCTAATTACTATTAATTTAAAGTGTACACTGTTAGGAAATCCAAAAAATATATAGAATATTTATATCTACGCTCCACCGTCACATGAAACTTGCGTGCCAAAGGCACATTGGCCAATTTTTTAAAATCCACATCACCGCGAGAAAACCCTGTATATAGGTAACTATGACATTACTGGCACGTGAATTTTTTTTAAAACATTGATTACAAAATTTTGGCACGTGACCCAAAAAATGTTTGTCACCCTATGATATATATATATATTAACGTAAATTATGTAATTTAAGTAATAACACTAAGTGCATTTACTACATATACTCAGTATAACATTAATAACAACATTATCAATAAAATCTATAATCGTCATTACGCCTCCAAACAAATAACAATACAACTGTCTTACAACATATAGGTATAGGTTTTTGAATAATGTAGGTAATGTGCGTTTATCGTTAAAAACAAAGTTTAATACAGGGAATGGCTCGGATACGGAATATAAAAAATTCTTGGATTGATTGGCATGATAAATAAATAAATCAGATGGAAAAAATATTTTTACGAAACCAATATTATAACTTTTAAGAAAAATAGATATTAAATTATTTTACTTTGTGTTATTTTTCGTTTAATTATATTCTATATCATCATTATTAATAGTTTTGCGTTACCTATGTTTTGTTTAATGGTGTACAATATACATATTATATAATTTTGTTTAATCGCTATGATTAGTTTTGTGGTATTTAATTATTTTTGTTTACCATTTTCCGTTTAAATTACGTTTGAAGATTTCAATTGTTTTTTGACATTTTTAACGTTATAATCATAACGTTTGCAAGCCCTGATTTTTTTATTTTATTTTACAGTTATAATTTAATTAGGTATATCATATTTATATGATTTTAAATTTGAATTTGATTAAAACAAAATAATTATAATTATATTATGATTCATTAATTGTTAATATGATAATGAATTATTAAATTTTACAACTGTATAACATTTAATATTATTATTAAAGTTTTAATATTATTATTAGTACAAACTACTGACCAGTCGATTAATTTTGTAATGTACTTTTAAGTATAATACTAAAGTTGGCTTGTGTATCGTGATTCTATAATTCCATAGTCAGCTGCCTTACAAAGGATATATGTTTTCTCTTGGGAAGATGCTTTTATTTTTTCATAATTTAAAAAATGTTCAGTACACGGAACCAACGGAACTAAATATTGCACTCTGGTATTTATACTTGTCTTACTTCTTGCATTTTTATCTATTTTATTGTACATTTTGGAATAAAGGTTTTTTTTTTAACAATTCTATTTGTAAACATTAAACATAGTCATCAGTCAAACTCGTTTCAAAGAAAGCTAGTTGTATATCATCATTAGGGGGATATATGGCTAAATGTGACATTGTTTGGAATTCAATAACCTAGTCAAACGCCAATCAGAAATGTCGTTATTGATTATATCATAATTCATCCATGTTAAATCCTTGATTTACGTCGTCTTTGACCATAGTAGCATATTATGCACGATATTTATATACAGACGATCGCGATGCATAGTTATTACACCTATAGGTGCCGATAGTTGGTTTTGCGGATGTCAATTTTCATGTTATAGGCAAGCCAATAGTTGGAGAATTTTTTTTTTTTTTGACAATACGAATACTTGCGGGTGGGTGCTTGGGCTTTAAAACCAATTATGTCATAGATATTTCAAAATACATCGGCGCCTCTGTTTGTACCCATTATACCGTTATAACACTTTAAACACGAATTCAGATAATCACCTGTGCGGCCATATACGTGTACGTAGCGTTGTGCACCGGTTCGGCGGATCCGCACCGCAACAGTTCTTCGTGCAACCGGAAGCACTCGAGAACCGGATCGGAACTGGACGATGTGGCGCACATGAAAGTCGGATTGCTGATAGCCCAGTACCCGTTCAGACGCTCGCAGCTATCGGTCACCACATCGCCGCGTATGGCCGCGGCTATGCACTGGGCGCTACACGTGCACCGCGGTGGATGCGGCCTGTCCAACTTGTGGCCACGGTTCACCAGGTACTCGACCGTCTCGTACAGGCCGCACTGCGCGGCCAACATCAGTGGCGTCATGAACCGCGGGAACTCTTCCGAATCGATGTCGTTTTCTCGGTCGTTCCTCTTAACGTCGTCCTCTGACCGTATCTGATTCCAGCCGTTGCCCTTGCCCCGATTTCCGCTCCTGTTATTTGTCTCGTCGAATTCCAGCAGTCTCTCCAACATTTTGAGGTTGTCGTACGTGATTGCCAACAACATCAAGTCACCGATTTTGACGTCTGTGGTTTATATATATATACATATATACACGTTACCGGTAATGATGATAGTTAGTCACTGTCAAAAATAATTAGTAAATAATGAAATTGTTTGAATTATGTGAGAATTAATATTATTTCCTCGTCATTTTCATAATTTTTGACAATGCCTAATAAGATATGTAAAAAATGGTACTATAAATATCTTTCTAAAAAATATGAATATATTGACTAGGAGTAATGATCAAAGTCTGATGTTTTTTGGGCAATAAAAGATACAACTACATTAACCGTCATTAATATTAATTTTCACGCGGTAAACTAGTGACACTACTATACTAATTGAATTTACAAGTATGACATGCACAACTATAAGTCTTACATTTCATTTTTGAAATCTCTGTGATCTAGTAATAAACCCAATAAACGCTGCGAACTAATCAAGTAATCTAAATCATCAAAGATTATAAATATATATATATATATATATATATATATATATATATATATATAATATTTATAGAAATGTATATGGGTAAAAAATACTATAAGACAATTCCTAATAAACTACTGTAATTATTTTGAAATTAATGATATTATATTTTATAATAATTGGCTATTGCTAAAAATTTTAGACATACAATCTTGAAAATGTACCTCAAAAGTTATTTCCTGAATAATCATCTTTACCGGTAATATTATAATATAATATTATTTATGAGTATGTATCATATAACCCTATATCTATGGAATGAATGGTTAACGAATTTTATATTGAGGTTTAAGTAAAAGCTAACCCATCAGCAAGACAACGTGTATACGAAAATCGACAAACATGTTTTTTAATAAAACTCTATATCAAAGCTATAATGTATATTATCGTTTGAAAATCCTTGAATATTATAAATAAAGCCTCGAAAAAACTAAAATAAATAATTAAAATATTAAATGCTTATGTATAACATTGCAAATTTGTGTTAAACAGAACCAATTTTGTGTTATCAGCTTTAAGATTGTTATATTTATAAGCATCAGAAGATTAAATTAAGAAAAAAAAATGTTCAATAGGTAATAATAATTAAGAATAGAAAATGTCATAAGCACAGGTTCCACCTAACCACCATCGTTGTCATCAATTTTAATAGGTTAATAAGTTAATCAAATCACCTAATAAACAATCTTTTATTGCTATAATTTTCGATTTTATTGTTATTAAGATAAGCTTTTAAGACATTTAAAAAAATAGAAAGTAATTAGATGACTGAAATATCATTAAGCATTAATTATGCGATCAGAAATGAAATTGAAAATATTACATATAAATAAAACCATCTATTCATTTTCAATTAAAGTGAGTCTGTTGGTAATCTTTTCTATTGATATTTGTATAGACTAATACATTTATTTTTTAGAAATGATCATAAGTATGAGCAGTATAACTAGTTGAACTTGCGGTTTTAGTATAGATATACTCGCTTTTTTGTCGAAGGAATAAATCGACTAGGGGTTCGCATTGGTTCTGCACAGCCAGATGCAATGGTGTATATCCCTGTTTTTTCATGTTGATATTCACACTGTTGGTTTCCAAATACTTTTCGATCTCCGGCAAATTGCAACTCTCCACTAAAGCGAAGAATTGTTGCTCCTCGGGCGTCAACTCGTCCGTGAACGAATACAACGGCTCAGATATTTGTATCTTAGTTTCTTTCTGCATGGAAAATAATATTATATTATACACGGTTTGAAAAAAATAAAAATTATCATAATTCACATTTTTATAAGGTTTAATTAATATATAATTTTTTTCCCCGTGGATATAATACGATCAGAATATATGAATCAATAGCTTTTGACATTATTCATACGTAGATATGGTGCAATGTAGGTTAGGTTAAGAGCGTATTTATTTTCAATTTTAGTTAGTCCTAAACTCTCAAGACTTCAATACGTTAGTAAGTAACAACAAATTTTCACCAACATATAATAATTAGGTAAATTAAATAATCGAATCAATTCAAATTTATTATTTGTCTATATATTTTAATACTTACTTTAACCATCATGAAAGATTAAATACCAGAATAATATGTATAACAGTTATAATATAATCATGGTTTACAAATTTATTTGTTTGATAACCGTAAGCTAAACATATATATTTAATATAATGTTATAACTATAGAAACCATTTGTTCTCGTATATTATTAAATGTATGTATCAGATAGGAAAAAAATACTAGCATAAAAAACCTATAATAAACGATGAAATGATGTTCCCAGGTAACTAATTAATGGTAAGTAATAAGTTTATTTGAAAACTTTATACTTATTATTAATATTTTTTAACAAAACAGGACAAATGCAACATTAAAAAAACACCGTGCAACTAAAAAATAATAAACGAACCCATTTAATAGGGCGAGAAAAAAAATTATATTGATTGAAGTATTTTGAACCCTTCCTAATAATTATACCTGCCTATCTGTGATAGTTTATATTTGTATGAACTCCATCACGTTAAAATTTCAATGACACGCTGGATACATATACATATTCCTACCCGCGAATACCTAACGATTTATTCACAATCTAATTTTATTAATTTGAAATATTTCAATATTACCTTAATAATCATTTTTTTACACTGAATGACATTTATAAATATTTTGATTAATTTTAAGCAATTTATATTACGAAAATAACACCCCTACGGTACGTACTGACTTATAAAGATAATAACAAAGATATATTTTATGATGTAATACCTCCTTTCACTATGACTTATTTTCACCATTAGCAAAGTATTATTATCTATAGCCGTGAAAATAGCTATTTTGAAGTCAATCTATAAAATTTACAAATATAAGTTAGTAAAAATTTAGTATTATTATTAGGTGTAAATAAAGAAGACTAATGTGAAAATAAAATTAATACATTTTCTGGTTTCGAAAAATACAGATGTTTCAATAAATTCAGATTTGAATACAAATTTAGTCATCGGAATACAAAAACTTTAACGTAAAATCTATAATTGATATAATTTTTGAATTTACATTTTCAAACAGTGTTCTCTTTTTACGGCATTGGTCCTTCTTGCAGCAAGTCGCATATTATACATGCCTAAATTGATCGGAAAATCGGAGGTTTTTTTTCCCGCACAGGAAAATAATTGGTATACAATATTTCGATCCCCGCCGATACGCCACTGCCGGAATGCCAAATTGCAGTACGCACATTTATATAATATATTACAATATTTAAGTTAATTTCCTCACTAATTATAACATTGCTGCGCCCATAATACGTGAAAAGCGGCGGGTGCAGTTATAGCCCAATCGAGTGCGGTAATACGCGTGCATACAGAACATATCGTTTGCCGGACAAGTATACGCTGTGCGAGTGTTGCGCGAGTATCTGTTTGCGCGAGTAAAACGAGTACGAAAAGCATACAATATAATTTATGAAGACGAGTTTGCTGCAGTAGAATAGCGCATATGGGGGGGGGGGAAGGTACAGAACGAGGCGAGAACGAGAACGAGAATCGCCGATTTCGCGCCGAGGACACGGTACAAATAATATATAACACGGCGGTGGCCGCAACATCCGCCACCGTCAGCCGAGCCGCCCACCCCTCCGACAATCACCACCCCCTCGCCGGGGGAAAAACTCCGCCGACCCATCCCTCCTCCGGCCACGACACCGTGTACGCGGTCGTCGTCGGGCCGTATAGTCTCGTGCAGCGCGTTCCTCAACAAGTCACACTCCGCGAGAGACGGCGGTTGCGCTATTCTTCACGGGCACTGCGGCGGCGGGTAAACATTAATTATTGTCTCCCGGAAACTTTCTACATTTATATCCCCGCGCGGCCCACCCTAGCAGCCACTGCGCCACTGCTGCAGTGTCTTAATATCGCGCCGGGCGCACAATGCGCGATTTCGACCGAAACACACCAGTCCGCCACTCGACCAACCCCTCGTCGTCGTCGTCGTCATCGTCATCGTTGTATCGTGTGATTATATATATATATATATAGGTACGTGCTGGGAATTTCCGCGAGGGAATTCGCCAACCGGCCCAAGCGGGTAATTCGGTCCGAACTCGATACGAGTTCATTATATATATATACAAACGTGTACTGGGTGTGTGTGTGTGCAGTGTACACTTTTAATACGGCACCGTCGCTGCCGCCCCGACAACGCGCGGCCGAGGGACGTGTAATAAATTCCTGTTTAGTAAATTTAATAAGGAATCGTGATTTGTCGTCATAATAATATCCGTTGGCGGTCGTGGCCGAACGGTTCGTTTCCAAGACGCGTATAAATAGTAAACAGAGGTGTGTACTTAAAAGTTAAACGCGCGTTCGACGTAATGCGGAATAGTATATATATACACACACGCGTAAACCGTCATGGATTCAACCCTTGTAGCTCCGTCAACCCTCGCGGGTTATCCGCTCTGCAGACGACCCACATCATAACGCAGCAATTAACATTTATTAACATAATGATTTTAATATTATGATTTCCGATAGGACTGCGATGGTAATTCATTAAACACCCTTAAAATACTTAATCGTAACTACAGAGCGATAATTAATAAACGCTTACCTAAATATATATATATACGATGAGAACTAATGCAGTTTCATATTTTGAATACGCCATTTTGTATATTATAGTATTATACTGTGTACAGTGACACAATACTGCTGATACCGAATGTCTCCTAAGCAAAACTTCAGTGCATTAGAGTTAAAATATGTAATGCCAAAAAAGAAGAAAAATGTGCTGAGTGGATTTTTAGAATTTTATTTTTGGACCTGTTTAAAATCGTATAAAAGTTGCTTTGTTATATTATACGTTTATAATAGTACGTCATTCGGTTATTCAAAGATCTAAAAAAAGAAATAACGACACTTATGACAAAGCGTGCTTACGTCAATAAATCTGAAAGAAAGATAAGATGTATACACTTTTCTTAATAAATATAGTCATAATATAATATAAAGTATATAGTAATATGTAATATTGTAATCCATCAGTTGGACGCTCGTCATTTGAATGTTGAGTGTTTATGACCATAATACTTATTGTTTATTGTCCTGAATTTTATTTTAATTGGTTATAGTGAATCTTGGAAGCTTTAAATTTATTAAAATGTATTTGACTCTATACATAAATACTAGGCACTATAAATTTAAATGGTATTTTTATGCGTTACAACTTTACAAGTAACATGTAGCTAGACTGAGTATTATTGATATTATAAAACTTTATTCGTGACGATGTTGTGTGTTTAGTATTTAAATTAAAAAAAAAAAAAACTTTTATCTAATAACAAAACCAAAATCAAGACAGGCGCTTGTTAATCAGTTTTTTCAACTCGTTAAGTTAAGTAAATACAGAAAAAAGTAAGTTAATTTAAAAGTGGAAAGTTTTTTTATTGACTTAATTTAATTAAAAGTCAGTTATATTCGTTTAATATTTTATCAAGTATAATTTCGTATCTTTGAAAATATATAAATAATATTTTATCTGACCCGAAGAAATGGCGAAAAAAATTAATTTAAAATTAAGCACTTACTTTGGTATTTTAGGACAACATATCTTACAGCTTATATAGGTATATCAATATAAAAAAAAACTCGTTGTTTGTTACGCAATACTTAACTTTTTACATCAGTCTAATAACCATCAATCGATCGGTTTGCTGGAAAATAAAAAACCGTCTTGTGTTCCTTGTAGTGGACAATTATTATGATAAAAACGACAATGAATAGTAAAAAAGACATACTGACAGCGCTAAACAAACTAATATATTTATGTAGTGCGGTGGCACTTTTTACTGATAACATTTATTATTTTAATTTATTTTTGTATTTGTGCTTACGGTTGAAAAGCTGTGTAGTACTGGAAAACATTTGAACTTTTTATCACCATGTATTATTCCGGAACGTGATGATTTCTTGGGTTATTTTCTTCTGGAACGACGATTTATTATTGAATTATTTCGTATTCTTTATCACAATGTTTATAATATAAAAACGTTCATAATTTCTATATCATATAAAATACAAAGATTTAGGCACTTAAAAAATGCATTTAAAAATGTTGTCAATATAGAGTGAGCCGCGAGGTATATATCGGATACGCGTAAATAAAATATGTTCCTTGATATTGTGCTGTACACGCAACACGTAGTATACTAATATTTTAACGATTGTTTCGGTTATTATAAATATTATAGTAATATTAAGCATAAAAACTGTATCATTATAATAAATTTCAAAAAATATAATCCTATTAGGTATCAACTCAAATTAAAAAAAAAAAAATTAAACAACAACGACGGAGATCAAAAAAAAAAAAAAATGTGTTCGAATAAGACGCATAATATTATAAGTAGGTACATATTACTGTTATTATTAAGTGCTGCAGGAGAATTTTTTTTTACTTGCCATCAATTCTAATACTACACGAGCTGCTGTTCACTGTAATAATAAATTGTCGACCATTGCAATATTGGCAGTTTGGCACAAGTCGTATTTTATTTTTCAGCGGAGTGGCAAACCGATCGACGGTCATTAATGAGATAAAGAGTTATTACGTACCGGTACACCATCCCCTACATTATTATAATATGGGTGTATACCACGATAACTTACCACGTTAAGTTTGACTCTGACCATAGACGTTTATTTGTATTTGTATACGATTTATGATAATATTATTGGTAATACGAAGTGATTTGCCGAGCACGCTCATCCCCGTTTTATTATATTATATTTTAACAGTGAGTTTATTCAAAGATTCCGTTTTTTTTTTTAAAAAATTTATAAGTGTATTTAGAAAAAAAACATATTTTCAAACACTTGGTTTTTTTTTATGGTGTATCCAGGGTCGATACTAAACGTTTTTGTCTTTGACCTCCCTTTTTAATGTAAATTGTTGAGCATATCATTTTTTTAATGGTTTTTGTGTATCGAAATCAAAATTTTGTAGCTAGTTTCAGAGTTATTAATTTAATACAATACTACTAAGGACAACATTTTATGGACTCGGCGATAATGAGTTTAAAAAATAACAATATAATAGTATTTAAAAATTATAGTGATTAATATTATTATATTAGCGTCATATGATTTTTAAAAACCGTTATAGTAATACTATGAACTCAAATGCACCACATTTTAAATTAAATTCATCGATTTGCAATATTTTTAAGGAACCACCTGAAATGGAACCGTTTAATAGTATGTGTACATAACAGATTAACGCGGAATGATGTAAATATTTTTCTGTATATGACAGCGTTTTAACGAAATGAACAAAGATACCGTTTGAGTTGATTACGTTTGGTTTCTTTCATATTTTAAAATGCATATATTACGAAGCGTAAACATTACATATATTTAATGTGTACGTCAACATTAAAAAGTAATAATATAACGCACAGGGTACAAAACTATTTGTGAACGTGAACGAGAATCACACACGTTATATAATATACGCAATGCCGTTCCTAAAATTCAAAACATTTAATAAAAATTGATCAGTATGACCAACCCTGTTCTTTAATCGATTACGCATTAATATTATCACTCAATGGGTGAAATCTGATTAACGAGAAGAATATCAAAAAACACATAAATCTTTTCTACGAGAGTCTTCCGATCAACATTGAATGATTTGCTTTCACTTGAAAATATTATATTATATTTTTGATGTGTGTAACATGCCATATTTTTTAGAAATAAATGAATAGATTTTTTTTTTTAACGGTTTTATTTAATATTTAGAGTGGTGTGCATATCGTTGAATAATTCGAGAATCACTTTGTCGTGGATTATAGTGTTTCAACTATTAATGATACTCCATCTGACTCTCCCCCAAACAAAAATAAAAATCAACACAATAATACATTATTTATATTATAGTGAGACTGAAAAAGGTGTACACTTTTTATTGATCGTTTTACATATTTACAATGTTTACTGACAATAACGTTCGGTGAACTAGTCGAGTGTAAACTATAATTGAAGAGAACTTAGCTTTGCTTTCCGCCCAGTCATCACTCATTGCATTATGCAATAATAACTAATCAATTTTATAGCATTCGTGTTTAGATTACCAAAATGGAAATTAGGTACTGCAAATTAGAATATTTTATCGTTTTTACGATAAGAAACAATTTAATATTATATACAGGGTGATTATTAAAAATTACAAAAACTCATTATTTCAGAATGTATACTTAGTCATTTTTTTATCAATATATTTCAAATATACATAAAATCTTGGCATTTTACACGTTGCTCTCATTTTTTTTATACTAATATTACGTTCCTTAATGTTGGCTAATAAAACCATTATCAACTTTCGACAATAAAGCATA
The DNA here is from genome assembly GCA_014851325.1 of Pentalonia nigronervosa. Lineage (NCBI taxonomy): Eukaryota > Metazoa > Arthropoda > Insecta > Hemiptera > Aphididae > Pentalonia > Pentalonia nigronervosa. The sequence goes on from JACXSJ010001335.1 coordinate 73,455, forward strand.
AAATACGATCTAATAGTGGGTAGATATATAATTATTCTGTGAATTAGAATGCCATATTCAAAAACAAAGTCAATTATAGTAGTTTCATTAAGATAAGAATGTAAAATAAGGGCAATATAAAATGTAAGAATTACTTGTATAATAATTTTTTTACATATAAGGCTACGAGAAATTTATTACTTTTCAAAATTATGAAACTGTGTTAGTTTATTAAAGAAACACTGTATGAAATACATTATTGTGATAATTAATGTAACTAATTTTTTCGAAACGTGCAGCAACCATATGGAAAATTAGTTAACATCATAGTATTATTTAATAGTGACACAGTAGTGTTTGGAAGTGTTTATTAATATTCATGTTATTATTTTAGAAGTGCAACACGTTTTATATATATATCAATATCTAGAACGTCAGAATCAAAAATGTTATGGCGCAATAAATCTCAGTTAAACAATTTTGATTGTAATCATATTTTTACATACACATACAACTATAAAATATAATCTATTTTGATTCATCAGTCGTCCTCTGTTGTAAAAAAATATTATATTTTATGATACTTAAATATTATTATTATGTATTTATGTGCACTGTGAATATTTAATGTGAACAAAACGCAGTAAAATAAAACCGAGACCTATTAGAATATCAGATTGTTCACACGGATTTTTCCGATTATAATATACTTACGATGAAAACGATAATTGTATCCTCTCCAATGACGCGTTGTTATCCGGCATTTTACAATAGCTGTAATAGTGCATAATAATTTATATTTCGTAGCTGCATATACACACGCCGAGTTTTTTGTTACCTAATTATTATTGGTCTCGCCGGATTTTGATAAGGCATAACGTATTTGAACTGAATGCGATTGATGTAATAAGCGGGTTCAATACGACTGCAGCAGGTTGTATACTTATCCAATGTTGGACACAATAAAGTGGCTAAAGACCAGCTGTGTGTGAGGCTGAGCTGATATGAATGTGCTGGTCACTGGCCATTTCCCGTCGATTGTCGGTAAATAATGCACAAGTCAAAGAACGTTTAGTTATATTATACGATGTGCATTGGTTGTCAACAACTCCCTTACGATAATTGGCAAGTGACAGGGGCGGTAAACTGATAAATCACTAAAATATATGAAAATACTTTGAAAATGCATCATAATTACTAAAATATTGGCAATTCGATGATTTCATAATGTTAATGTATGTACATATAATCTTTTAATGGAATATATTATTAATTGTATACACGAATATTATTAAGGGCGAATTAGAAAGAGATTTTGGCCCAGAAAAAATTATAATTTACCATCCCCAAATAAAAATGTATTATTTTACATCTACAAAAACTTTACAAAAAAAAAAAAAACAAAAAATCAACTTCTTAAATTTAGCATAAAATGCTGTTAGTTTAAAAAATAAATACAAAAACTAGGAAATAATAATGTTTATTTAGCGATTAATTTATTATTGACTTCAACGCTTTAATAACTATTAATCGTTATATACAAAAGTCATATTGCAGAAGAAAATTTGAAATATCTTACATATAACAGGTTATAATTTTCATACGATTTCAAATTTATAAATACTCAAATACTCATTACAACGGAAGCGGACATTACAAGTGTAATATTATTTTAGTGGAATTTTATAATGACACCTTTACTGTTTAATAAACATTACTATATAAAATATTACATAATTTTATCATTGCATATTACCTATTTATACACACGAAATTAAAATAATATGGTACAGGCACCTTCTATAGTTACTATCTTAAAATTATTTCGTATTAAAATATTAAATTATAATGTATATTGAAATGTATATTATAAAATATTTTACTACTTTGCTTAAACCAACTTGCAGCTTTGTTTTCTAATATTTTTAATTTAACATGTTGTTTTCAAACTTTTAACTTTTCAGGAAAAAGTTATAGAAAGCTAGAAAGTTTTATTTTTAAAAATTATAATTATTAGCTAGCAAATATTAATTATTAAGTTAATATTATTGTAATAAAATTACCTCCATACATGAGTTTTTTTTATTTGATTAATCATTGAATTATAATATTTAACTTTTTAAATAAAATATAATAAAAAATTAGAATTTCACAGTTGAAAGTTGTTTAAATTTTAGCTTTCAGATTTAATAAATTTATGTGAGTTTTATTAAATACACAAATGTCGTGTCCTCTAATTGATAAAAATAAAAATTATACAAATCTCAAAATGATATATTATTTTAGTTCAAAATGTACTAGTGGTTGCGGTTTACACTGCTGCATATACTCAGGAGCCAAACAAGACGGTTTTTGTAAATTTCGTTGCAAAAAAAAACTGGCGAAGTAGGTGGTCAAGAAGCCATACGAACGCTAGTGTTAAAACCAATGTAGATACTGTACATTATACAGCTTTTAAAAAAAGCCTCAAAGTATTAACTAACGGCGTTTTTACAAAATTTAAATTGTAAAACAAGATTGGGATAATTCAACTTTACCCAATTAGTTTTTAATATTAATTAATGAGATTTTAAAAATTCTTGAGATTCTAAACTGTAGATAATCAAATACCTAGTAAGTCTCAATAGTCTCAATTTCAGCGGTGATAACAATATACGGTCGGCGGTTATATACCTACACGCGTATATCTTATTATAGGTCCGACAATATTAGTTCAGTTGAATTTATCATTTATTAATATGTGTGTTTTATACTTTCCAGTGACATAATATTATTTATTCGGGCGCTAATACGTAATTCGAGACACCGCTGCTCAGCAGGATATTAATAAAATTATAATATAATTAATATGATAATATTATAATAAGCACGTTGCGAGCGATCGAAAGTAATATCCTCAAAAAATAAATCACGAAGAACGATATTGAAAATGGCCAGCTACCAAGATTATACATTCGCAGACCGCGTTTTGACTGACCTGAGCGGTAATTAAGTAGCCGACGTGTACAAATGGACAGTCGAAAACCGGTCGTCTACGGCATCCGAGTCCTCTGAGCGTCTGCTGTTGGATATTATATACCTATAATAAAATTAATATAATACATGGTATACGGCATACGCGTAATCACGTCTCACAGCGGTATTATAATGTACCGTGCGCTTGTAATATAGGTATATACCGTGGTATTGTATGTATACAATATGTGCTTTGGAACCTCGGTACATAAATTTCATTAGCGTTCGGCGTTGCAGATAATCTGACCATATAATATATGCAGATAATATTGTCACCGTAAATCATTATATGCATAACGAGTGTTTTTATTTTATTTTTTCTTTGATTTTATCTCCCGCTGTATTATTATTAGTATAATATAGTTTGTAAAAGGCGTAAAAATAAATTAGACAAACGTCAACGGTGAAATTTGTTTGAAACGGCGATGAGAGACAAAAAAAAAAAAAAATTATTTATTAAGATTTTTTTTTGTGCCATTATATTATTATTAAATAATATTATTGCGACGGAAAACGTTCGGAGAAAATAATATTGTTTGTGTAATATATTTTTGTGACATCAACACCTCAATATGCAGTGGTGTGAACGATTGCTACAATAGGTGACCAATTTAATTGTCGACAATCGAGTATAATGATTATTATTTCGAAAAGTTTTAAATTTTTTGAAAATATTTTTTTTATGATTTGATATTATTGTAAAACAACATTTTTACAATTTTTCATCGTTATAGGTACCTTATATTGCAGTATTTTTTTTTTTTTATGACAACCTATATTTTTTATTCAAAATTCCAAAGCAGAATAATTTTCAGAAACATAATATTTTGGTTCATAAAAATCGAATTTATAACAAGTAGTTAATATTAACCATAACTTATACCTTGGAATTAAAAGTTAAGTTAACCTGTTGAGAGTGGCATAGGGGTAGGTAAAATATGTCCGGGTAATGCTAATTTACTACAGTTATATTATAACGGAATGAACGGTTCTATTATCAAACTTGAAGGTATAATCTGCACATTGTCTGTGTTATTGCCCGATGCGTTTTGTTCGACATTTTAATTGTGGAGCTATTTATGAGCATTTTTAAATTGTGATATTTTACGAACATTTAACATTAAATTGTATATAAAAAAAAAAACCCAAAAACCTCCAGCAAAATACATAGGTACAATTCGCCATTCACACTAGTTTTAAAGTGGCAGAACTAAATGTAATATAATGTCCTAATGTCTGTAGCTTGAATGGGATATAAGTACGAATTGTACCTGCAGAAATAATGTTTTTATTTCGTTATTAACGAACGTCTTACTGTTCATAAAATATATATTATAATATACTGCAGCAGTGTCAGGATGATTAGTGCGGAAACAGCTAGTTTATGTTATGCTAATGATTTTAAATTGCATTGCTTTTGCATTTCATACGCATTTCCTGGTGTTTAAAGTGGTGCATAGAATAATTCAGCGGAAATTTACTAGTTTTGTTTTCCTCGGATAAACCGTGCGTGCAGGATAATACACTGACTTAAACCTAACCGTCCTAACTGAACAATGTCCAAAAACGTCGCTATAGTATATATATATATTGTCATTATAGAGTATAATAACATACATTCCACAATTCGAACATGTTTATACACTTATATTTCATTATGATAAACGTTGCTCGTTCATAGGAATCCTTGTGAATGCACGTTTTATTATTATGAATTATACAATTAATATAAATATCGTTGCAACAAAATTAATAGGGAATAATAGGTCTTGATTTTTTGATAAAAAAAAATAATATTTATTGATTAATGGTGTTTAAAAAAAAAATATTATGCTACTGTGAATGAAGCTATAATTTATTATTTTATGCTCTATAGTAAGGGTAGTAAAAGTTCTATAAAGTTAACGTAGACAAATACCACACTACTAAAAAATCGAGTATAAAAAACGATCGTTGTTGTTATTTATCATGTTAAATGATTATTGTGCTTTTTTCAAAATCAAATGTATGTGTTTAAGCAAAATTGCAAGCTGTAGCATATTTAAAAAATATTTGACATTTAAATTGCATTAACAGTGAATATATTATACTTGTATAAAAATTATAATTACCAAAATAGTTGATTTTCAGTATTTCTGTTGAAATTAAAAGAGAACCCCGAATTGTTTCTAAAATATATGATGACAGTATAATTGCTTAAAAGTTCATTATGTAATAACACACCCTCCTAAATTCTTAAGAATATAATATAAAATGTAAGCATAACAATTTGGGATATTAAAGAAAGATCGATGTAATGATATGGTTATAAATAAGTGTGATTATATAAGCAAAAGGTAAAATAGAGTTTAAAACTTATAAGGGTCATTAAAAACTAAACTAATTTGTTGAAACAATTCGTAACTGTGGGAGCGAGGAAGCTATTATATATTATATAACAGTTTACAACAATGAGTTTTTTTCTCGGTGTATACTTTCACGAGGGGTGCTAAGAAAATGCTCAAAATGATAATGTTGGTAAAAGCAAATTGTAATTGTTTGTTATACGATTGTTCACAACCATAGCAACTTTCTGGTCCATTGGATTACGGCGAGACACACAGTCCTGAGTCTGGGCGAATGTAAGTTCCTACACAAGATATAGCAGGTACCTAATATTTTTACCTGATACTCTTGTGTAGGATTTTGCTATTCTTCCTAATTTTAATGTCTACGAAAAAGCATAAAACTCACGTTGAGGAGTGAGAAATGTCAAAAGTGTTGCAGTCGATTTGACGAAAAGTTAGAGTATAATATATTATATTCTTGTATATAATTACAACATTGAACATCCTACTCATTATCCTATTCTATATATTATGGTGTCATAGTAAATATCAAAACATTGTATTAAACAAATAGGTATAATTATATTATTAATTTTAAAAATAAATCAGCTCCACCGCGGAGATGCCTGATTTTGGTCTGAATTCAGGTAGCTCTATTGCATTAGGGTCTCATAAACTATAAATCCATAATATTATAAAAAATGAGATTATTGTGATATTAAAATATTATAATATTGTTATGACTTACCCAGTTTGTATTCGATAAACGCCATGTCGTTCTTCCCGTCGGTTGGTTTCTTCCAAAAGAGATGGATAAGAAAAGTTTGGTAGGTTGGATTCGACAGAGATCAACACAAATTCGATTGAGAGGAATAGGTTTATTAAGATGAGCCGGTTTACAATAGAACTATTATTTTTACTTAATTAATAAATGTATTGTTAATTCGACGTGTAGCACTGGACTGGAGTCGCATCGTTAAACATATTTTCGCGACGGCCGATGACATACACTACGTAAGCAAAAAGACTAATATTAAAAACAGGGGTTCACAACAATATAATAGAAAAAAATATGTGGCTCCTCATTGGTAAAACATTATTTATTATACTTTAACTGGTTACTTACCTATAAATTCATACAATTTTTGGTTATTAAAATTACGATATTATATAAATGTTGCCGAGAACTCGTGTATTTTAGGTAGTAATCAAATGTGTGTTAATCACAACCGCGTCCTCATTGCCGTTAGAATGGGCAGTTAATATTTAGGCCACATTTTAACTTCCTACTTTGTATATAATATTTGTTTTCATTTTATTACCCGGGTATTGGGCATTTTCGCTACAAATGAAATATATATTTTTAAACGGTACCCTGAGATTGGGCCATAAATGTATAACATAAAAATATACGACTATATAAAATGTATTAACTATAGTAAGTACCTAAACAATTTTGACATTTATTTTTGAATAAATATAAAACTTAAAACTAGATTAGGTAGGTACCTACATACAATTAGTAAAATAATTATTGTTTTTTGTCAATCACTTGAAAGTACATTTTTATTTTTTACTCTGTTACAGATTTTACAAATTTATATTTGGTTTTTTCCCTCCTTTATATTTCTTAATTTCATTAAGAATATAATTCATTTAAATTAAAGTCTGTTTTCTGGTTTTTAATATACCTATGGTTCTTATAATTTTAATAAAAACCTCTACTTATTACCGCATATATTTTTGAAAAATAAATACTTTGTGGTGACCCTGCAATTTCTAAGCCCCCGCTAAAACTACCCGTCAGCGTCCCCAGTGCTTAGAAAAAGGTTAGGAAAACACCTTATCGTAGCAGTTTTATGACGTGCTTTTATTGTAATCTGTATGATAGTATTGTGGTGTTATTGCTGGTAGCATGTGCGCACATGTACCCATGGTCAGGGATGGCAACTCAAAATTACTAGAGAGCCAATTTTTAAAACTTAAAAATCTAGAGGGCCAAAGGACATGGAAGTAAAAAAGGGGCCATTACAGTTTAAAATTTAAAACACTTCAAAACACAAAAATAATAAAATCAATGTTATTGACCAGCGTAACATGACGGATACGTCTAAATTGATAATACAAAATAAATAATATACCAAGAAACGCTAACATTTTATAAAATAATTAGATATATACGTTATAAAGGGCGCGAAATGTTGAATACGTCGATTTTAGGCATTGCATGAATATTTTAACTGCAGCAATGCCATAGGTATATAAATTAAGACAATTACGTTTTATTTACGAAAACCAAACGAACACGTGTGACACGTGACGGATTTTATCCGCAATTGAATTGTTAATCGGTCTATTAATATTGCGTGTCTATATATATATAGTGCTTGCGTGACTACTACGCGGTCACTCTACACTTCTCCATCCGCTCCCCTAAACCCACTGCAAACCAACAGATTTGGCCACACGCAGGTAACAAAGCGAGTTTTTTTTTAAAGACAAATATTCACGATTTGTATACGATTAAGACAATAATATTATAAGTATTATACGAGTCGTGTATCCGTCTCTTTCTCCGCTCTATGATAACTACGAACCATACCAAACTACCGATCAAATCTATAAAGTTTTCCTCAAACCAATTTGGACACACGGTATCCAATTATGGGGCTTTGCCAACATTTTTAATACAAATCGTATTCGACGTTTTCAGTCCAAAACACTTCAAGCATAACCAAAGTATATATTTATGTATTAAACTACTCCATACCCATAACGATCTTGCCATCTCCCCAGTCCGAAACGTAGCAACAATGTATTATAAACGACTTAATTTAAATCTCCAAAATCACGCAAATCCCTTTGTTAAAGTATTCGCATTCATAAATATAACGGGTAATCCAAAATAAATGACTAAAAAGGCGATGGTATCGTGACCTACTTAACCATAATTCTGTACCCTCTATAATAGTAGGCATGTATATAGATAATAATATGACAATGTAAATACCAAAAATCATTCGACTTATGTCAAATTTCCTCCTTTGAGAGATTTTTTTCGTTATGTAAGTCATATCTTTTTTGTCTTTCCAAGCATCACTTATAATTTATTGTTCTACAATTATTTTAACAGATTTTGCGATAAAAAATGTTTAAATTAAAAAAAAAAATACTATTTCATGTAAAAATATTAATTTCATGAATCGTGAATAATATTGTCCAATTATATTAATACTGTTTCACGTAAAAACATTGAATTTACAAGCCTATACATCAATAATTATTGCTGTAAGACTTGCAGTGTAAGTACTTAATGTTTCTGGTAGGCCTTATTCATTTCCACACACAAAAAAAAAAAACATTTAAATTTCCGCCAAATTTTTGGTTTTCTATTTCACCGAAATCAATACTTTAACTTGGTTTTGTCATTAGTTATAATTTATTAAGTCCTGAATTTTAATGTTCTAAAAAACACGAAAATTATAATTTTAAAAATACGATTTAATGCACTTAAAATATATATATATTTTTTTAATTTTCTTTAGATACCTATACAATTGATAACGTATAAATAAAAAAACATAATATTTACTCCTTTAACCCGAGTTTGTGATGGAGTTGAGAGTTAATAATTGTATTATAGAAGACGAAAATAAAATAAAATGAAATACATCTTTTTACATCAAATGAATAAAGAATAGAAAAGAGAAAAAAAACAGCTTTCTAAAAATATAAATAATAAAATAATAAACAACAAAATATAAAATATATAGGGAATATAACCAATGCCAAAATGATTTTTATTCTTTCTAACTTATTGTTTTTATTTGTAATTAAATTTAAATAATAAAATTAACTTAAAACAGAGTCACCGAATTACGAAATCTTATTTAAGGAGTGATAAATTAATTAATTCTGAGTATTACAAAAATCTTTTTTTATTAGGTATTAAATTTCCGTAATTTGTCGTTATTACAATTGATGCAGTTTCAAATAAAATGACCTATCCATAAACTAATCTGCCTGCACGTGACGTTCATTTCGTTTATTAGAACATTGTGCAGCCTCCGCCGCTTTTGTCTAATACACAAGTAAGAGCAAACTATATAAAAATAATATGACGGAGAAAAATGTGTCACTTTAAAATAGTGAGAGATATTCTAAAAGTAAAAACACGCAGCAAAAGTAATTTCTAAAAAACGTGTGATCACTCTGGCGTTCATCAATCATAGCCTCCCTCCACCAAAGTAGCCCAGCATAAATACTTTGTTGACGAACTAAATAATAATAATAAAACACAATGATATGAGATAAAAGCCATTGAATAATAAAAAATTATTTAATCAAAATAATGGTTTACCAAATTACGTGTTGTCCGAGAAGCCTGCGAGTTACACCCGACAATAATGATATCATTACGTAAAATTGTCATCTCACGAATTGGAAAATTTCATATCTGGCACGTGTGGTGCAATAATAAATTATTATATCTTCCACCGGACTTGTGGTCTTTTGTTTTTTAATTTTTCAATTTATTATGATAACACTGCAGTGTTGTTTCCGTAGATTTCAATATTTATTTTCATGGCTACGTTTAATATATATATATAGGTGTATCGATGTGTATCTTGAAATCTATCTCGGCATTCACAACTTTTTTTTCGGTGTTTGTTTTACAACAATTGTTCGTTTGTGTTGAAATTGCCTCGCTTTCACGGTATTCAGTACATTTTACGGCATTTGTATTACGCGTCTTTTGTGTCGAGTGCGATCCGGGTCTTATCTCTTCTTCATTTGTTAAGCGTGTTTCAGCCACACACGCCATCACGATTATAAACCTGGACGTATTTTTTATAATAACAAACGATATAAATCATACGACTAAAATGTATGGTAGACGATATTTTCCAGTCATTTGTATAGTGATGATTCGGAGTCGTATGTGCATAATCGTAAATTATAATATTTACTAATTTTATGTTTATTATTAAGGCCGGAAATTAAATGCACTAAAAACCGTAAAAAAAATACTCTAAAAACAGCCAAAAAATATCCTTAAAAAAGGGTAACACGCAAAAATGTTCTTTTAATAACCAAAAAATGTAATAACCAATTAGTAATTATTTATAACATAACAAGCTCGTGATTGAATCAAATTGCACATTTTTAAAAATTTAAATCCATCTAACCAAAACTCTACAGGCTATACAGCTATTCGATTAAATCTACTTATAAACATCACCTTTTTGTGTAATTACTGCAGTCCCCTTTATGCCTACCCTATAGTGGCACCAATGTCTGAAAATATAATAATATGACGCATAATAATAGCAACTCTATACATTATAATGGCGAATCTGAACCCCCCCCCCCCCAGGACACAGCGACCGAGGCCTTTAAAATGAAAAATTGGTTTTTAACTATAACAAATTAGGTAAATTTTTTTAACGCATAAGCCTTAAAATGTATGTTTTTTTATACATTTACAAACATTAATTAATTTATACATTGTACATTTTTATACATTTTTGTATATATTATTTTGTGTATAATCAATTTTATATTATTTTGATTTCATCCATCATACTCAAGTATAAGCTGTTTTGAAATAAATTATGTATATTTTTCGAATATTCAACCAATATTACTTAATATTCTTAATAATTTCATGTTTGAATGAACCGTGTTTGATGATGCCCTTCGGCATCAACCAACCGTTCAACTGCCAATCCTTTCATTTTCTTGTGTAAAGTAAAAACAAAATCACAAAAAATATTCTGCTGTATGTACTTAAATTGTATAAAAATAAATTATATTACTATGTTATATAAAAGACTGATTTGTGTATAATTATAAGGGTCGGGTCGCCACTTAAAATTAGTATAAACTGTTTAGCAACAATCTCACTTTGGACGACGGTTTCGTTTCGTTTATTTTTAAGTGTGCCATGCCAGTCTATATCTAAAACACTGCGTCCATTAAATATTTAATAAACATCACTGTACAATTTAATCAAATCGACGACACCTTGTTACTGACTTGACTTCATACAATATCTATATAATACGGTGCCGTAATAACTATTTAAAATTAAAATACAAACCTACCCTTTCTACTCACCAGTTTCTCTTCCGAATCGAAATATCGCCGTCATTGTTATTAACTATATTATATTATATAATATATTCTGTTGCAATGCATACAAACCCGAGGTCGGGCGTCACCCCGAATTCGGTTTAATGCCATGTATTTGCGTCTGCGTAATATTATAATATTATGCTAATTTTCTAAAATACATCTGCGGGGCCCCTCGATTAACGTTTCCGGAAACTCGAGCGGAAGCTCAATTTATTTACGCAGAGACGACAAGACGACGACGATCATAGGTACATATTATATTAATATTGTAATATTCTCGTATCGATAAATTGTTTACACGTTCCTAACGTGGGTATTATTATTATTCAAATGTGATATTTTCAGCGGCGTACAAATTAAAAGTAAGATATCTTGATTATTGCCCGATTTCATAAAGATTAAGTAGGTAGGTAATTAGAATTTTTTTTAAATTTAATGATATTTTTACATTATATAGAATATAAATATATAATTGTTTTTTTTAAACTCAAGTTAAGCTAATCGAGCGAGACATTTATCAATGTATCTCATTATTTTGTTTTAATTTTGGGCATAAATTATTTATTTATTTTTGTCACACATATAAAACAAAAAAAAAAATTATTATTAAATTATATATTTAAATTATTTTTGTATAATATTATTCATATTCTAAAAATAAAAACAATAATACAAAATATATTTTTAATGCATATTATATAATGAAGCTAATTGGGTTCAAATGAAACGGGACAGTTGGGACGAGCACATTATTTTGTGGTATGATCGGCCAAAATTGGGGTCATAAAATATAGGAATGGCTAGACTTTTACAGGAGGTATATTGTTATATAGTTTTAAACCAGGGCTTGCAAACGTTATAATATAATATGACAAAAAACAATTGAAATTTGTGAACGTAATTAAAACGGAAAACGGCAAACAAAAATAATTAATTACCACAAATAATAACCTAAAACTAAATAATTTAAAAAAAATCATTTTATTTAAAAGTTATAATATTGGTTTCGTAGAAATATTTATTCTAATTCTATCAATCTAAGAATTATTTCTAAACTCCGTAACCGGGCCATTTCACGCATTAGATATTATTTTTAACGATAAATAATAAACCCAAAAATTGTATAACGTTTAGATTGTAATTAATGTAAAACAAAATTTTGATTTCAAATGCGAGCATTGATTTAAATTTTCCAAAAAAGTAAAAATGTCTTTTTTTTTTTTTAATTTTAATATAGTCAGAAACCACACTTGACGTGGCACAGCTTAGACGCGTAAATATACCTGCAGTACTTTATATGATAAAATATCACTCAACCGTACTTAAATAATCATCTTTAAGTTCAGGTAAACGCAAACCGCCAAGTTTTAATAAATGTTGAATTTCAATCTAAAAATGTAGGTACGCTTGATGCAATATCCATGTCTATATTATTCCGATGTAATATTGTATTGGTTTTGACATTTTTATAGCTCGGGTATTGTTTATTGAAAGTCTCGAACGTGATATTTGCTTCAACCTGCTGAAAATGTATTTTCAAAAAATAAATTATGTAACCCATTTGATCTAAGTGGTTTTAATTTAGAATTCTTCGTTGTTTTTGTATTCATTATAATATTATCATACTCCGTATAATGTACCAAAGACATTATTTATTTATTTATCAATGTCGGTATGTATATATAATAATATAGCGTAAGTATAACACAATACCAATATCACTCTCGGTCCATAGAATCTTGAGTTATCGGTGGGTTTTTTTTCGTTTGTTTTCAGTCAATAATGCCCCGTTTCGATTTATTCTGGTATTGCGTTTTATATTTTGTAAAAAAAAACCGTAACAGCTAAGACGGTAATACAATAGAAATTCAAAACCACCACAAACCAAAGTGCATAATGGGACTAAATATGTCTTCTGTTTTTCATTTGACGTCAATTGTAAGGGAACGATGAGAGAAATAGGAAAAAAAGCAACGGCGAACCGCATGAGTCGAGAAAAATATGACTCTGAATTTCGATTGATCGCGACTGCAAATCATATAATATTTTATCATATTCCATTATAATATATGACTGGTGATAAATAGTGGAAGCATACTAATTATAATAATATATATGAAATAAGTTATTCACCAAAATTTCAAATATTTCGGAACAAAATATAAGCAATGAAAAAAGCATACAATAGGTTTTGCAAACATATATTAGAATGAACATCCATGAACGTATAACAATGTAAAATTACCATTTACCAGCTAAATCAATACATATTTATTTATTTCAATTTAATTGTACATAGTATTAATATAAAACGAGCATAATGACATTTTATTTTGCACTTTTCGCGGGTTTTTATATTTTTGATTAAAATATCAGAATTTCATTTTAATAGCGTATAATATAATATATTATGTAGTGGTTTTTTTATTTCGTACCTGAAATTCGAGAGTTTTATTATAGTATATAGATACTTATTAGTATGATATGAATTAAATTAATTTTTTTAATATTATATTTTTATGCATTTTTCCGTGGTTTTGGCGAAATCCTTAGTCATAGATGGTGACAAAAGACGCGTTGTACCATGTTGAAGGCACGGTGGTTAAAAATCGAGTTAATATTTAAAACTGAAAACTAAAGGAACTTCATCCATACATCGATATTACAAATAACTGTAATTTATAATAAATGACAAAATCCTTTTTATAGATATTAATCGATTATAATCCTATGGTCCAGATCATAAATCAATTCATTATTTGATTTGTTAAAAATACGCGTGAAACGAGATGTTTTGTTGACCTTAACAGCTCACGTATTGTTTATATGCACTTTATATGGTAGCATGCCCTTTCAATCTCTCAGTGGGTACGTTTTGTGTGTGCAAATGGTATATAGATTGGTTAAACAGATACAGTCTATGGTATTATATGGTAAATACCAAAGTACGACTGGTACCAGTTGGTCGACATATCCCAATATTTTTGCTAAGGTATCCTTGGTATCATATGTATTATATTATGAAATATAAAGTGCCTATATATTATGATCGGATGTTATCTCATATTTTGTCTGAACAATTATTTGTATTTGAATATGTTTTGAAACAGGCATAATATGGCATGATAAATAAATATTATTTAAAATCATAATTAAAATAAGCATTTAATAATTTATGTTATAGCATAGATTGCAAAAACTGAAGACACTATTAAAACAGCGATTATTATTCACTAAATACTAAAATTCATTAATTATTACCGATTAGTTTATGTTTATTTTATGTAGGTATAATATAATTATAATAAGAAAAACGATTTGTAATATAAGTGAATTAAAAAAAAAAAAAAACATAGCCCAACGAAATCCGAAGCTTTGACAATAGTAATAATTCTAAAAAAATATGTATATTATAGCTATTATATTATACATAATATGTGTATTTATAATGAAGTGAACATTATTTTTTGATTAGTCGAATACAAACGACATTTGATTAAAATAAACCCATGACCCCATGGTAAAGGTAATTATTAAATGGACCTGAGTTTTCATATAGGTAAATCTACGTCCGGCCCCGCGGACAATCGATACGATATCTGTCCAGTCGCCGACCACCGGTGAAATATGTATAATATTTTTTATATTAGATAGACAGAGGAAAGTGTCTCGGTAGTTGCGAATTTTGAGGTCCTGACACGCGTACGCACATAATATAGACCGCGACTCTCTTATCCTTAGCGACAAAAAAAAAAAACGCCCATTTTCCATCGTGCACAATATTATAACTATATAGTAACGCTTGCTGTAGTGTATCTATAGGTAAATAATAGGTAGGAGGCGGTCTTGTCGTTGTCCGAGACAAGACTTTGAAGTTAATTTAGCCAATGCAGTTCATCTTGGAAACCGATGCGATTTTAAAAAAAAAAATGATAATTCGAAAACTTTATTAAATGACTAAGTAAATATAGTTTTTGGACAGCCATTTTGTATAAAATCGTAACCACGATTGCTACAGAGTGTCAAGGTTATGAATTGGATGGCGGTTACATATACCCATCTAGAGTCAGTCACAAACAGCCATATGGTACAGTTGTAAATATAATATAAAATATTTAACATTCCAGTATGACTATCACAAGTGTAATTTGTGTGTGTGTGGGGGGGGAGGGGCACTAGCATCTCTGATTTTGAAATGAGCGTCGTCGTCATCAATACCATTCGAGGACTATTTGAAAGAATGAGGCTTCAACACTTCCATAATTTTTTCATTGAAATTTTACAACTGCTTATGACGATTCGGTGAAATCGCATATTCTTACGTGACATTTCTTTACGAACGAAGACTTGTCCGGCGGTTGCCTACGCGGTAAAACATTAATAAAACAATGGTAAAAAACCGACCGAAACGGTAGTCTGAGGTCCGGTGGCGGTATTACTCGCGCGTGTATTATATGTATTCGGGATCGCGCGGGCGCGGTAATATCAGTTCGGAGGTGGTGGTGAGTGGGTGGTTTGGTTAGTGGTAGTTATAGGGGCGGGCGGGTGGCGAGCGATGGACATTACAGCAGAGGTGTGCGTGCGCGCGTGTATGTGTGCGCGCGCGTATTATATCTAGTGGCCGTTATTATATATACCGAGGTGGCTGAATGGGTGGGTGGATAGCAAACTTGAGGGGGTGCGAAGCGCAAAAGCTTCGATCCCGCCGCCACTGCCACTCGTCACCATGGCGACCGTACCGCCGTGTGCGGTTTGGCTTTCGGACGGTCGCGGGTGAGACGCGTCGGCGGTGCGCGACGGTCGTCGTCGTCGTCATCGTCGTCGTCGTCGTCGTCGTCGTCGTCGTCGTCGCAGTCGTCGCAGCTAGTCGTCGTCGTTCGTACACGTACGCCGCGCTCGGTATTTCTTACCACCTCCACCGCCACCGTAGCCTCTGTACCACCTTATCATAACAGCTATATATACACGGCGTGTAGTACGGGCGCCATATTTGTTCTGCCGGTCATCCCCTTACGGCGGCGGCGGCGGTTGGGGAGGCGCAGGCTAAGGAGGGGATGACGGCGGAGGCGCTTGTTATATCGGAAAAGTTCAATTGTCCCCGCGGCGGCGGCAACAACGCGCTAGAGACGACGAACCTGCCGCCGCCGTGTACGCACACACACACACGTCGCGCAGCCGATATCGACTCGATCTCACGTTTTTCCACCCTCCACCGCTGCTACCCCATCACAACCCTCACACCCCACGGCGTATATAACACATCATCTCGCGCGCGCGAGAACTCCGCCACCGCCGCCGCCGCCGCCGTCCACGGTCTCGAGGTTTTTTTCTTCGCCCACCGGCCGGTCGACGCGCTCCACCCACCCCGACCCGCCCCGCCGGCCGACCGGTTTTTATTTTTTTCCCGTTTTCCGCGTCTACGTCGTCGTCGTCGGCCGGACAATCGCCGACGCCGTGCACCACATACATATATACTACCATCACTATACTTATATACCACTACCACCACCACTACTTATACTTACTATCATACCGCCACTACTAATACTACTACTACTACTACTACTACTAGACACCGCTTTATTATTATATTTACACACTGGCAAACGTTTGGTGTATTGATCCGCTCGCGCACACTCGCACACACGTACGGCGCGCGCGCTGGTACACACACACACATATATATATAAATATATATGTAGTCCAATATTATTGTACGTGAGTATCGTCCGTGTGTAGGCGTGTGAGTGTGCGTGCGCGATGTCCGAGTGCGTAGTATACGTACTTGTGCCGGTTGGCCGCCGACCGCGGGCGGAAGGGTGTGTGTGGGGGCACGGTACGGTGGCCGGTTAGTTATGGGTAGGTGGCGGGGGGACGGGGGACGGAGATCGGCCGGACGCTGGTGTTTCATCGAGCCGCTCGGCGTCCGTGGTGGTGGGTGGGGGGCAGGGGGGTGGAGGACCACCGGACGATATTTATTTTTCCTCCCCGCGATTTCCGGTTCGAAAGAGAATAGTATATTATACCACGCTCACGTGTCACGTTGTCATCATCGAATCGAAAACGAAATCGCTCATTTATCGACGAAGAATTTCGAATCGGTTTGGCATCGCATATTATACGATGATCCACGCGAATTTTGTGATCGTATCACTTGAAGCGGCCTGCACACAAATTGATATATGTTTAATATTACAAATTATAAGCCGAGATTATCGTTTCATTATCGTGCCATTATTATTGCTTTGTTGACATATTTTTATGATCTATTTTAATATGTTCGAAATATGTATTATATGCCTTCCTAATTATATAGTAACAGAAGAAAACACGACGTAATGATCACGCAAACAAATCTCTAAATCCAATAAATTTGGTATACATACCTGAAGCATACATAATATTATTATTTAAGTAATGCCACCAGAAACAATATTGCATTTATCGTTTGATGTAACACTTTAAGTTTAAGCCTTAAACTATAATAATGTTTTCGAACTAATTATCTGATACATAAAAAAAAATTCTTTCATAATATTTTTACTGTCTGACCTAAAATGAGTGAAGAATTTATTGGTGTTATAGTGTGTGTGTTGTTTTTAATTTTTTTTTTTTTATGTCTTACCTTTTGGAACAGTTACAATGATTCAATCATTATAAAAAAATGCGAATTGGTTCTATTTGATAACTTTTTTAGGAGACGGGGAATCAAATGTAAAATGTAAATAGTTGTTTCTTAATATTTCTCCAAATATTTATATTAAAATTTCCTAGACATGGTATAATTACAAAGAGAAAAATTTTTAGACGTTTTTAAATGGATCTTTTAAATATTATCAATAAATGTTGATAGAAAATTGTATGATTAATCAAAAATCATGAAAAATGTAGTAATAGTACAATGTTTCTCATAAACTGTTCTTGTTGTAACTAAAAACGTAGTTAAACGTAAATCCACATACATTTTTTATAAACAAAGTTAAAATGTTCACAAATTTTATTAAAAACTCAAAAATTGAAGTTATATTTTTTAGTTAAGAATTCATAGTATTTTAATTTTATTACCTAATGCTTGAAAATTACATATAAGATTTTTAATACGTTTTTCTTACATTAGAATTACTAAAAATTTCATTTTAAAGTTCTATTTAACAAAAAATAATTCAACTATCGTAATAGTAATATAAATATAATATAAAAGAAATACTTTGAAAATATATAGGCAGCTTCTGCTCAGAATAGTTTTTTGTATAAACAACGATTTATCATTGAATTCAGATTTGATATATACATTATAGTGACCAACTCAATGATGAAGTTCACTATTATACCACAAAACGACTAGGTACCCGTGTATGTAATTATTATTAAACTTGTTTACTTACTTTAATTATTACAAAATAAATATGTACAAAAGTTTGTCTACTGTAATATTAATCTCTTCCTTAGAATTTTAAAGTCTACGTTTTTGTTAACATCTCGTATTATGTTAAAATTCTCCAATCAGTCTCCTCCCTCAGTGGATATTTACGACTATTTGCCATTTTGAATCATTGATAAATGTTGTAGTTGTTTTTCACGCACAAATTGAATTCGAGTTTGTTTACCGTGTGCAGTGTTAATGTATATTATTATATATTATAAAAGTTTCCAACACGTATTCTTAAAGTTGAAAACATTTTTTTTTCCGCAGTACAGGACTGCTAAGGCAATGAAATCTTTAGGTCCGTTGGGGGTTGGCCGGCAGCACACCACGACGGTGACCACGGCCCGGGAGATTTTTTTTTTTGTAACACGAAAACACGATTATTTGCGGATAAGAGGAATTACTTTTTCGATTTCCAGAAAACAAAAACTCGTATAACAACGAATAACGTTAAATCATATTATATTATAATATATACACTGATATTTAGGTGATTCTATGTAAAACGTATAATATTATTGTATTTTTGGAAAAATCTATTTGAGTATCGTTTCGGTTGAAAATAAATTAGTAAGGAATCGGTTAAATAAGACCGAATATAACACATTATGTGTCAATAAAAAACATTAAAAAATATAAAATAATATTGTTTTTTGATTAGGTAATACTGTTTATTAATTTTAAGAAATAGGTAATAAAATTATTTTGTTCGAGTAATCATAATTTTTAAAATACCATACATTAGTCGTGACTGTTTTAGATGCAGCACAATAGAAAATCACCATTACAGGAAAAAAGTTATTTTTTTGGAAATAAAACGTGTTTTGCATAGAAACCCCTCAATTATCGAGCTGTATAAGTTTATGATAGTGCTAATTATATTGCATTGTACCTATAATAAGCATTCGGCGTTGAACAAAATCGTTCGTGATTAAATAAAAATAAATGCGCGAATCGAAAGGTACAAGAGCGGAGTAAGTACAACGATAATGCGTATTCTTCGTATTATTCTTAATAATAGATAGGTTTCTAAAAATTAAAAAAAAATTATTAAAATAACGCCTCGAATACGTGCGCTGCTAAAAAGCCAAAAAAAAAAAACAAACACAATAACCATAATAATTATTATAACGTCCTCGCCTGCACCGTATTATAATATAATAATATGATGCGCCAGCTATAAGGCTAACATTTATCCATTTGCTTCTCCCCTTATAACATCGTATAGTCACTTATTTCCGGTCGAATTTAATCCGCTGCAGTAGTTCGCTAATTCTTTCGAATTTCGTATTGTTATATTATATTATACGAGTATAATAGAGCTCGGATAACTTCATAATACAATGAACACCTAAACATGTGCAAACGTATACAATACGTCATAATATAACATATAATATGCATTAAACAATATTGTTTTGTAATAATATTTTGTAAAAATATGGGTTCAAAATTCGTAAGTTCGATGACATTTTCAATACTTTTTATAAATTATAACGATAGTAAAATATGCTTTTAACGAATAAGTCGTTAATGAAAAAGGTTTTTTAAAGTGGTCGTACGTATAGTAACCTTTTTTTCAGTGTGCTGTTGTGTGTTGACATGTGTTGAGTTTAACATGTACATTATACATATTTTTAGTAGGTACATTGCAATAAACAAGTTAGGAAAACCCACTCTGTGAGCGTGCTGAATTCCCAGTTTCTAACCGTATTTAATAAACTACAATACCAAATACGTATAATTTATAAATAATTTGGTGACTTGAATATGCTTAGCATTTTTTTTTAGTACAATAGAATATTATGCATAATATTTTTAGTTATATATATATTGGTATGACGCAGTTGGAATTTATCTTAATATTTGTTGACAAAGTAACATTCATGAAATTTTGTCAATTATAAATTGATAATGCAGCAGTTAAGCGAAAAAGCAAGATATTTCAAAGGTGTTAAATTTATTAGAGTTTATGCAATTTCTTACAAAATCTATTATTACAATAACTCCAAAATATACGTCTGATCGAAACGGAAATCAATCATAGTCCAAAATGTAGCCCCCCTCCTATTTCAGATTTCTAGTTCCACGACAGTGTTTTATGGAAAAAAAACTAATTTTATTACCAATATACAAATGTAAATTAATGTAAATATATATATTTATGTAAATTAATTTTGAATTTATGCACTTCCGTCTACGCAGGCACATTTTAATAAATATTAATAATATGATCACTATTTTCAATAAACCGACAATAAAATACGACATCATCTGAGAAAACTTAAAACTAAGAGTGAATGGATTTTGATTTTGAAAACGAATTTTGGTTCATTAAACTATTGTTGAACTAAAATTTGTTTTAAAATTGCCTGCAGTTCTGTCAGGATTTTTGGTCCAAACTTTAAATACCACCTTCTTGCATTTATTAAATAACAATTGCAGCCTCCTTAGTGAAATAAAAAATATGTGTATGAATATAAATACTCGAGTTATGTAATTATATTATATACTAGTATATCACAATTTATAGTTTGTTTGATGTTAACAAGTTGGCACGTTACCTGCTTTTTTAAGCAGTCACAGCGTATAATGATTACTAGGTACTTACCTATTTCTCGATACAATCATCTTAAAAACTAAATAATAATAAAATTTATTTCTGATAACAGTCTTATACCTAGTGAATATGTCAATTAACTTAATCTTTGGCCTGTCCAGTGGTGCATTGCACGATTGGGTATTTTGTCATGTTCGGTATTTAAAATTCACAAAATTTTTGCGCACTCAATATCTCTAAAAAGATGCTACGTTTGGTTATTAAAATGAAAGAAGTATGTTATTATATCTTATGTTAAAAAAGGTATATAAACCATATAATATAATGCAAATTATAGATTACTATAGATTGGCAAGTAATAATAATATTTATAATAAATCAAGTACGTGAAAAATGTATTACTATAATTTATATAGATAATTTATATTAATAAAAAGTAATATTTGTGGTGTGTTTGGTATTTGGTATTTGGGTACCAGAAAATGTACACCTAAAAGCCAATTTTTTAAATTTTACATTTTTAAGGGATTTGTTGGCTTACGAAAAACCAACATTTTTTCTTTGTAAATAGCAACTATTGGTTACATAAAATAAAATATTTATTAAAATTGAATGTAATTTTAGACCTGCTATGTTTTATATTTAGTCGAAACCATCTAAATGACTGTATTAAAACTATAAACATATGTAGTTAATATTTAATGGAGTTTAAAAAATAGTAAATACACTGACATTATTTAATTTGTCATTAAATAATATACTCTAAGCCTATCTAACGTTTATAAACTAAATGTTAAAATTCGATATTTTTAATTTCGGTAAGAATTATTTATGAGAAACATCGTATTACATTTTTAAGCTGTTTTAATATTAATAAAAATGTAATCGTAGTAATCATGCATAAAGAAAACCTAAAAAAGTGGACAATTTCAAATTATCTGTATTTAACCTTAAAAATAGCCAATATATATTTAAAATGATATGATGTTTAAAAATGTTTAATATGAACATTCGGTGAATAATTTAAAATATTTAATTTAATTTAATTTAAAATTTTTTTTCAATCCAACAAAAACCAAATTGATTATTAAACTACTTTTAAGTAAAAAAATCCTGTTTTCTCAAATTGACTGTGAATTTTTTATTTCTGACTACGCTTTCAATGTATTAATTAATTTCAATTTTCTACCAAAAATCACTTCTAAATTTAAGTTTAAAACATTTTTTTCTTCTTTTTCTTTAGACACGAAAAGAATAAAAATATATAAAACTACAGATATCATTGTAAAATAAATACATTCATCGCTCCGCTTAGAATCTAAAACTATAGGTGAGCCGACTTTCAAACTCCCCTTCGGATTATAGAAGAGATACCAAAATACTGTAGTCCTCGCTTAAAATAGGTATAAAATATTATTTAAGATCGTACACGTATTTGTACATAACTTATGCATCACTTATTACAACAGTCTGTTGAATGCCGATATCATAGTTTTTTTGTGTTAGGTTTTTATGCACTGGCATCATTGCTGTATAATTAGTGTTATAATAATATAGTAAGAGATGGTCTAAAATAATTAATACAGTTAATGTATTATGTATGTTTACAAATATATTGACACCATAATAATGTGCTATATTATTATAAATAATGTTTATTTTCAAATATTTCATCCTTTCATTTCAGTTTAGCCTGTTTTCTGTATGCATTTAACATAAGTGACTCGTTATTTAATTGTTTTTTTTATAATTTTACAAGCACTAAAGGAGCTGATATTATGATTTTAAGATATACAGAAGTGAAATTTAAAGTCATTTTAGCTGACTACATATATATTTCTGCTACAATCGATAGTCAATAATTCAATCTCGATAAATAGTAATTAGTTCTAATATACATTCGTATTGATAATAATATTATTTAAACATATTTTTTACTTAATTTGGTGTGCCACAATAGTAAGTAGTATTATATTTAGACTAATGGTTTTCGTTTCAGGCGAAGAATGTCAGTATCTGGTGCAAAACAATGAAGATAAAATTTACAAAATCCAGCCTAGTGGTAATGAATAATTTCAGGACCCGCTCGATATCTTAGGTTCGTTACAAATACGTATTTACAATTTTTATTTCAATTTCTACAAGACGTCGTGTTATTACACATATCGCGTAAAATATATACTAAAATATAAGAATCCCTAGTGCTCTGTTTTTGGAGGGGCTAGGAATATGAATGATTGGCCAAAGTTGTTGATGAATTTTTATATAAATACTATGTATAGTGAGAGACGAATGACAAAAATTGAATCTCCTGCGCATTCCCATCCACCATAGTGAAACCAGTCACAAAGGAATATCACGTGGTGATGCGCAGAATCACCGAGTTCTGCTTTTGGTCAGACTATAGTTTGACCGGACTCTTTCATTTCTTATGATTTGATTTTATCTGATTCCCAGTTTGGTTGAATTTGAAAGGGCCAACGAGAACAGATTTGACAAATATTGGCTGAGCCCATTTAAATGAAACACTGCGCGTGCCTATGATTCTGAATTCTGTTTTAGTCTCGTTTGGTTTTTAAATATCATCAACTAATCTTAATATGGTTACAGGTGCAAAGTTCCGGAATCGAAAATCAGGCATTTGTGCAAGGCTGATGTATACATATACGCCGATATGATTTATAATGTGAGTTTCCCACCCGATGCCATCAAACTTTGCGACTACGTATGTAAAGGCTATTAAGACACTATGGATTTTGCCGTAGGAGTAAAAGTTAATATGATTAACGCCAATTGCGATTACACTGGTGCAACAATCATTGAACAACATCCGGCGAAAAATACACAACATGGCCACGTGTCCGGACCTGAGCACCGCGTGCGTGTGCACCTACAACGTCCGTTGCCACCAACGTACGAGGCCAATCATGTACACATTAACTCCAGATAAAAGAGGATATCTCAGGGTGTAGGTATCCGATTGTGGAAATTCATATGTCACTTGAATTCTCCGCTTACAAGTTACGTATAAATGCGACTGGGGAAACGCGTAGCTAACAAAACTTCGATGCGTGTATTTCATTACGCGTCCTCCAGGTGATTAGGAAATCGAGTAGCATGCATGGAATTTTCAAAAAATTGGTTACCACTACTGTAAATTGTCCTTGCCTGTTTGGTGAAATGTGAGTATTGGTTGCAATAGACGTTTTATATACCCATTTACGCGATACTCAGGTCCATCTACGGAGGTTCTCTAGTCCTCAATTTGCTCTGGCTTGCTTGTTTTGAATGAGCAAGTAGTTATATCCAGTTTTTCCATACAAAACAAATTGGTGGCTTATAATGTCACAAAACTGACAAATTGCTATTTTGTTATGCATATTATTATTGTTAACATATAAAAATAAAGTCTTTATTTTTAAGGACATTTTGTAATTTATTTAAATTACTATTAAGTAATAATAGTGAAATAGCTGTAATATGTCATATTAAAATATCGTGGATTATAATTATTTTTAGAGTCTGATGTGAGTGATAAATGTTTTGATTTTACAAAGATCTTATTTTACGTTCGACACCTGTACCTTTTGGATAAGTTAAAATGCTTCGATTTTAAACTTTGAGGGTTGATACTTTGAGAGTGTAATAATAAGTATGCTATTCATTGTTTTTTTATTATATTCGTATAAAACAAAATATAGAAAAACAATTTTTTTTTACAAAAACCTAGTTCTTTAAATCGATTTAGTTTTTTTTCCTGAAATTCAAAAATGAATAACATTAGAGATTTTATATTTTCATCGAATATGATAGTATTATTGTTGTGGATCATTAATATAAATAACAACACAAACGTATTTTGTAGTCCTTTATTATTAACTGTGTAAACCGTAATGATGAACATAAAAATTGTCTACTTACTAATGAACGATGGACAGTCCCCACCGATCATAATATGATTCTTATATACTACGTGTGCTGTGTGGCGTACATAAATGCTGAATATGCAACACCTCTTTCCTTATATATAAAAAAAAA